>CAJHZI010000507.1:1195000-1352500 GCA_905160935.1 Enchytraeus crypticus
CTGCTTTGCTATTGCTTCAACAGTCTCCACTTTACTGCAGCAGATAGCAGCTGATAACACAGACTCTGCTGTTGCTGCTGCAGCCTCTACTCTACTGCAGCAGTTAGCAGCTGCTCACAACTCTGCTCTGCTGCTGTTGCTGCAACCTCTACTCTGCTGCAGCAGTTAGCAGTTGATCACACAGACTCTGCTGTTGTTGCTATAGCATCCACTCAGATGCAACAATTAGCACATGATCTCATAGGCTCTGCTGCTGTTTCTGCAGCCTCTACTCTTATGCAGCTGATCGCATAGACTCTGCTGCTATTGCTGCAGCCTCTTCTCTACAGCAGCAGTTAGCAGCTGATCGATTGCGCTCTCGGTACGTCACGCTTCAATGGAATCAATGATGACATCTGGAACAATACATGCAGGTGATGACAGTTGTGCAACTTGAATGTTCAGTCGTTGCTTCAGCGTTCAAGTAGAAAAGTTAATGGATTCATTTGAATCTCTTCATATGTTGAGTGCGGTATTGCAAAGTCGGCAAATCGCATCAAATATACACATCAAAATTCTTAGCGTATACGTACACGTAGAAGAGGTCAACTTATAGAAATACAGTTGGGCACATATTAAATATCACTGTCCCTTTCATGCTCTCTCACTCTCTCTCTCTCTCTCGTTCTCTCTCTCTCTCTCTCGTTCTCTCTCTCTCTCTCGTTCTCTCTCTCTCTCTCGTTCTCTCTCTCTCGTTCTCTCTCTCTCTCTCGTTCTCTCTCTCTCTCTCGTTCTCTCTCTGTCTCTCCCATCAAAAGAGCAGAACTTTTCGGAAAGAATTTTTCTTATATCAAACTTTTTATGTAAAAACTTTTCTTTAAGAAAATTAGGCTTCTGATGATATCTCTAATGCAATCCTCGTTTACAGCTTAGTCGCCTGATAAGATATATCTAGCAAACGATTGATATAATCTCTATTGGCACCGCACTATTCGCTGACTTTATTTAGTATCAATCATTAAATATCATCGACAGGACATCACAGCAGACGGCTATTGCCTGGTCACGCTTATCATCTGTTCGTTTTCTCAATCTCTTCTTATAGCTGGCTTCTTAATAAAAACAAACATATTTCTTGTAAAAATAGTCCGATCAGTGCAGTGATTCCAAAATTTGGCAAGTCCAAAATCTTGATAAAAATAAGTGAAATCACTGGCGTGTTTGTGCTGCAAACACAAGAATAAGTTTGAACTGCTGTGGATTCCGTTTGATCAAGTCCTAGAGATTCTGATTTAATCAATTGATGCATTGACATTATAGTACACAAGACATATCTGAACGTTACGATTATAATCGTAGCGTTCTAATAACTAGTTCACGACTATTATGCATTTATAGACAGTATACAGTCATTACGATGGATTATTTAGATTATACTCTACATTATTAATAAATAATTAACGTTTTCAAGATTTAAGTTGTCGCTTGTAGACAGTATTTGATGAATGCTGCAGAAGATTGCGAATGCCCTGATCTGCATGATACTCGAAAGTTTTATTTTATTATTACTTCTTCACTAATCAGTTATTTTAATTGGGTTCAACTCCAGCACCTGACGCTTTGTTCAAATTACGACTTAGAACAAATAAGCTTTGTTCAAATTACGATAACAAACTCTTTAAAGATTTGAATATATGTTAAATATATCCAGTGTCAATTACCATAAGGGACACCTTCAAAGGGGGAAGAATCTATTAAAAGAGGTCATAGAGTGTAGAATGGAAGGAAATAGAGGCAGAAGCAGGCCGAGATTAGGTATGTTAGATGATTTAAAGACCCACTCATATGTGGACATGAAGAGGAAAGCAGAAAAAGTAAAGGCGTTAGATACCATGGACCTGCCAGTAGGCAGTGCACTAAGAGAGAGAGAGAGAGAGAGAGAGAAAGAGAGAGAGCATATGGGCTGCTGTTCCATTTTGGTGTCACTATTAGACCATTATCTTTATATTTGAACCACTTTTCCCTATGAATTATTTAATAATGTAACACAGTAAAGTGTAAGACCTGCAAAAATATACTCCTTTATCTGAACTGGACTATTTATTACACCTCCCCCGATCCACCCCAAATGGAAGAATTTGTACTCCCAGTGATTTGCCCCACCTGACAAAATATCAACACATCCAGTTGCTCTCTGTGCCATATTAGTTCTTTCCATTGTTTAGATTTTAAACTAACTAATTATTGAATAAACATTAGGTCTCTCTCTCTCTCTTTCTCTCTTAGTGCACTGCCTACTGACAGGTCCATGGTATATAACTCCTAAACTCATCTCTATCTTCCGTTTTCCTCTCCATGCCCACATACTAGGGGATCTTTAAATCACCTATAATATTCCTTTTGATATACCGTTATTCTTGGGGGATTCTGCTTACGACGAGGAGGGCAAATGCCTTCCTCAGTTTCGACTAATATTTACTGGGCAGGGGCGTCATTCCTTGAGAAAACAATTCTGTTAAACCAAAAACATCAGGTATTACTGGAATGTTACATTGATTTTTAAGAACTTTCAACTTCCCCTCCCTGTTAAAATTTTATTTTAATAAACTTTCGCAAAACTATTCTGAACCAATGAGACTGATGGTTTAATTCATATCTAGTAAATTGTTTCTTAAATATTCGGTTATTTAATTCAGTTAATAGATGCCTATAATTTGAAGCTAAATAAGAAAAATATGGTTATATTTTCATGCAGAATTTAGACAGTTTTGACTAGTCTAACCAGACTTTAGACAATTTTAACTAGCTAAAACTAGAAATAAAGAGACATGAACTACAACGGTGTTGGACCGGATTATGGAGGAGGTGGACAACAACAACAGCAGGTGGTCGTGATCACCCAGCAGCCGACCCAGAAGGGTCATATACCCCACCCCGAGCAGGGCAGGGAATGGACCACCGGCATGTGCGGGTGCTTCGAGGACTGCTGCGGTTGTAAGTACAGTACAGTACAGCACAGTATAGTACTAGTGCAATACAATATCATACAATACAATACAGTGCAACACAGTACTGTATCATACAATAGAATGTCATACAATACAATACAGTACTAGTGCAATAAAAAAAACAGTACAGCGCAGCACAGTACAGTACAATAAATACAATACAACTCCATACCATGCAATACGATGCAGTAGGCCTACAGTAGCGATGTGCTTTACGACTCATTTGTGAGAGCAGCACATAAACGACTCGCACATCTCAGTGAACCGACTCTTTTTATCTGCTCATCTGTACACGGCACACTACTCAGAGTTAGAGCACTAGACACACCGCAAACTACTCAGAGCGCTAGAAAATGACTATGGTTAGAGGTTACCATCCTGTGATCCTCCAGTATTCCGCGTTATTTGGCTTAGTTAAAAAGTAAAGATGTACAAATTTAATCTTTAACTTTTAATTTATGCTGCTAGTATTTCGAGGATACATTGTTAATTTTATATATATATATATATATATATATATATATATATATTATATGCATATAGATATATATATATACATATATATATATATATATATATTATATATATATATATACATACATAAATATATATAATACATTACATTTATAAATGCGCTGTTTTATGCAAATACCGCAGTAGCGCTACGAGTGCAATCACTTAACATCACTTAACAGACTGCCGGAAAGTTTGCAGCTACAGCAGCTGGGCCAATGCATTGACTGCCTGAAAGTTTGCAGCTGCAGCAGCTAGGCTAATGCGCTATGAACCCATCCAAAGATAATGTAAGGGACAGTCGAAATTTCAAGCTGACAGATTGCTAGTTTAATTTAATGACAAACTGAGTCTTTATATGCCATGAAGGAAAGTGGTTCTTGAACAGAAGTCAAGCTCTCTCCATCTGAAAAGGCTATATACGAATAAATATAATTACACTAGAAATGTTGCAAGTCAGATATTATGATAACACTAATTACCAATTGAGAAAAACAGCAGTTAATACATGTAGCATATAAGTAGGTGAGGCGACAACTAGCAAGCCTAGCATCACGGAAGACACATGTGATATCAGATTATGCTCTAGTACTAGTGGCATAACAACATTGTTATTGTAACTTATAACACATATAATTGCTAACAATTGTGAAGCTGTAGATATCTAGCTGAGAGGCTAGAGGCTGAGAGGCTACTTGTCTCAGACGTTTGACATTAGGCTTTACACTGAGGTTGTTGTCGAAACAAACATATACTCTCTCTCTCTCTCTCTCTCTCTCTCTCTCTCCCTCTCACTGAGAGCAGCTCTTGGAGGACACAGAGTTGTGAGCGAGAGTAGCTCATTTCAAAGAGCAGCACTTAGTGAGTCGAAAGAGCAGTGAGCGGTCAACTCTAGCCTACAGTACAAAACAGAATAGTACAATGCAATACCATACAATACAGTGCAGTACTAGTAAAATACAGTACAGTACTGTACAGTATAGTACAGTACAGTATTGTAGAGTACATACACGTGTGTACGCTTGCCTGTGTGTCCCCTATTCATTTGTTTGTATGTGTGCATGTAAGTGTGCATGTGTGTATATGTGTACATATTGGTGTATATGTCTGTATGTGTACATACATGTAGAGGTGTGTATATGTTTGTATGTGTACACACAGGTGTGTATGTGTTTGTATGTGTACACACAGGTGTGTATGTGTTTGTATGTGAACACACAGGTGTGTACGCTTGTCTGTGTTTCCCCTGCTTCATGTGCTTGTATGTGTACACACAGGTGTGTATGTATTTGTATGTGTACACACATGTGTGTTTGTCTGCATGTGTACACACAGGTGTGTATGTGTGTGTACGTGTATACACAGGTGTGTATGTATGTGTACACACAGGTGTGTATGTGTTTGCATGTGTACACACATGTGTATATGTCTGCATGTGGACACACAGGTGTTTATGTGTTTGTATGTGTACACACAGTTGTGTATGTGTTTGTATGTGTACACACAAGTGTGTATGTGTTTGTATGTGTACACACAGGTGTTTATGTGTTTGTATGTGCAGATACAGGTGTGTATGTATGTTTACACACCGGTGTGTATGTGTTTGTATGTGTTCATACACGTGTGTATATGTCTGCATCTGTACACACAGGTGTGTAAGTGTTTGTATGTGTACACACATATGTATAGGTCTGCATGTGTGCATACAGGTGTGTATGTGTTTGTATGTGTACTCACAGGTGTGTATGTGTTTGTATGTGTACTCACAGGTGTGTATGTGTGTATGTGTACACACTGGTGTATATGTGTTTGTTTGTGTTCACACAGGTGTGTATATATCTGCATCTGTACATACAGGTGTGTATGTGTTTGTATGTGTACACACAGGTGTGTATGTGTTTGTATGTGTACACACAGGTGTGTACGCTTGCCTATGTTTCCCCTGCTTTATGTGCACGCTGGCCAGTAAGATGAACGAGTGTCAGCTGGGACCTTGCTGCTTTGGCAACCTCTTCACGATTCCCATGAGAACCAGACTGAGGACTCTCTACAACATCAGGGTTAGTTCACTTGCGGTTCTCGGTGAACCATTCCCAGCGTTGATTTGCATAAAAGATTTTTGGTTAGATTATTGGTTGTTTTCAATACGATTCTCAGAGGAATTCCAGTCATTTCTAAATCTCACTATTTCACAAAATCTCTCCGAGTCAAATGACCAGTTTTACGAAACTGGCTTAACTTCATTTAGAAGTTGATTTATATTCAAAACTCACATTCAGAGCAAATATGACCGGCAGATAATGCGTCTTACTTCAAAACAACCATAGAACACTATTGGTTGTCGAGAATATTTAATTAGGCCTAGTAGGCCTGTAGATCTGAGTTTTCAGTTTTAACTAAAGCACCAGCTGTAAAGATGGTGCTTTAGTTAAAACAGCATAAATAGCAGGCCTAGAGTATAAAGTGAATAGTTACAATAGATACCAGTCGATGCAGTCGATGCTAGAATATGATCATTGTGTACAATCACTATGATATGTGTACTACTAATACCTAGTGGTACTAGTTATAGTCGTTCAGTATAGTCGTGTATTGTGTTATTTATAATAGCACATTCATTGTGACGCACACATAAAATAATGCACATTCATATATGAATGTGATATCTAAAAGTCGTTATGATAAGTGAATAATATTGCTAGTGAGAGGTGCAGAAATATCTAACGTTTCTTCATCACTGGACCGGCACCCCTTACGATCTCCTTTCTATCTCTTTAAATCATGTTTTTGAATAGTTTGGGTGAATCGATTTGTTGTGACCTGACAGGGATATCCCTGACACCATAATTGTGTGAAGAAGCTGACGTTAAAACTCTAATATAATAATAATAATAATTATTATTATTATTAATATTATTGTTAGTGCCAATATTATTACTACTACTACTGTCATTATCATCGTCGTTATTCTTCTGTATGCTGTATAAAATACATTAGACTTGTAAAAGTAAAAATTTGTAATAAGTTAAAATTTGTAAAAGTAAAAATTAGACTTGTAAACAAGTAAAAATTTGAAGCAGATTGATTTTCAGAATTTCTAGAAATTTAAAAATTTATATTTAACATCTTACACTGATAAATAAAATAACTATTCATTTTATATATTGCTATAAATTGAATGGCCAAATGAATTATATACTGTTGAATAGCCGTGTTCATAGCAATCTTGTCTGATTACAATGATTATCGTTAGACCATAGATATAAGTTAGATTCAAAACTCAAACAGACCTTTTCTGAAACTAGATACTTTATTACGAAAACCGAACATTAACCTAAGCTTTTTGTAACTCTTATATATTATTTATCCAATATAACTTATGTAACTTATCCAATGAAAATGTATGAATTCTATGCGAACTAAGGGGAAGTGGGAGGGATTTTTCACACTCGGTTTAGCTTCTCGTTAATTGAAAGAAGTTAAGCTACATCGCGCCCTCGGTTAGTACTTTGTGGGTGATCACCTTGCAAGACCGAGTGTTGACAGATTTGAATGAAAGAATCCCGAGGGTCTCGGAAGGTTATTCTTAAATCCGGGTCGGCTGCAATTGATGCACCAACAAAAGACAACGATTACTAGTAACCATGGAGAGAATGGAGGAAAAACTACAACTACAAGAAAAGCAACTAAGAAAGGAAACTATGCAACACATGGGTATGTCATATGTGTAACTATACGGAATAAAAAAAACTATCGATTTTTATATTTGCAGGGTTCTATATGCAAGGATCTGTGTGCACTGACATTCTGTGAGTTCTGCGTAGTTCTTCAGATGCTCAGAGAGATGAAGAACATGCAGCAGATGATCTGAAGTCCTCTTCACAGACTACACCACTAATCCACGCAGTGTCCACTAAATTACACCATTAATTATTACACCATTAATGATTGCACCTTTAAAATCACACTACTGCAACATTAATAATTATACCTCTTATATTTGCACCATTAGTTATTACATCATTAATAAAATACACCACTTATAGTTAAACCATTAGGCCTAACATTTACATACTAAAATATTTACCCATTGTTAGATTATTTATTCGTAATTGGCTTAAGTCCGTGGCGTGATCAATTAGCTTATCGACTGTGGATTAATATGTGCGGGGTTGAAATTCTGAACACTGATATTCCTATCAGAAGAAATTAAGACTACATTTTGGGTTAACCCTGTTTTGCTGTAGTTAAGCAAACAAAATGATTACACTTGAAATCTTCAGTGCTTTCAAATATATAATTATGTTAATAAGTATGCATCTAAGGGGCAGCTAATAAACAAACAGCTTAGCTGTCCTTAATATAACTGTAACTACTGGCAACTGCTGTACTAATACTAATCTTAAATTATGCTAACGATGTATGATCAATATACTTAGATCATTAGATCATTATGTAGAAGTATGCTGAAATGTATTTATGTCAGAATACGAAACATTTCAAGGTCTGTATTATAGACACGTGTGTAGCTCGAATATGCAAGTAAACACAGGAATGTGCAAAATTTTGCTCTATCTAAAGTTTATTGAAGTTGGCTGAGTTAATTGCTACTTTTTCATTCTATTTTCAAATTGAGAAATCCATCTTTGCTGAACTGTGAAAATAGACCTGTAAATTTGTTAATTCAAGCATATCATTAAATAGCAACTGTGTTGTGCTTAAAAAATTATCTTTACTTACAAAATAAATTTTAAACTTAAAAAGAATCCACTTGCTTTTGCAAATAAGTTGCTATAGGCCTACACTAGAAACCCCTGATAAAAACGAATATGTAAATATTTACAACTAATTTCCATGCTGATGTTAATTAAATTTGCATCCGTTGAGGTGTGTAAAAATATGCGTAAGCCTACATTATATTTTTATACATTTTTTTACTTTACGCACCCTTTAGCGTGGGCCAGTAAAAATATTTTACACCTATCTCTCGTTTAAGGGTATAAATTATGGGTGCCTTCTATGTCAACACTCATCCCTAAACCTTCAACAACTGCTGCTCAAGACACGCGCTAAATTATTTCCATAAAAGTTGAATAGATCTAAGATTAATTTCTTCAATAAGTGAATTCTAATTCTTTTCCTAAGTCTATATTCGCCCAGTTGATCGGCGCCCAACGTGTATTGAGGAGATCTATAATTCTAAAATAAGAACTCGATCTGAATGAAGTAGCAGAAAATCCGACCAGATTGTAATGGACCTAGGCCTACATGTACAGTATTGTATAAGAAAATTTAAGACTTCAACCGAGGCTGAAAAATAGAAATCTTCACTAACTGACTAACTAAGTAATGATTTAAGATAGCATACATAACATAACATAACAGCAGTTAGACTGCTACTGTCGCCCATGACAGCATCGAGCATTATTGAGAAAAATCTAAGCCGGTGAGCAAAAAGTAGAATCAAAACGGTGGTGTAATTCCAAAAATTCATAAAAATCAGCCCTCATTTAACGCTATAAGGCCTATAGCTAGCAGCCAAGAAATAGGCCTCCGCCTTCGTACAAAATATACGCAGGTCTATTCTTTAATGGCACTAAATTACTTAATAGATCATTTCAAGTTTTCATCATTTAATTGCTTAACTTTTCCTTGCTAATTCTAGTGATGATACTTTTGGGGAGCATCTAACAATTTTATTTTGCGAATTTATATCGTATACTCTGAAGAGTTCATTCATTCGCCTGAGAGAGTGATAGTGGTCAGTGCCATACGAGTGATAGTGGCAAGTGCTATAAAAGTGATAGTCGTAAATGCCATAAGAGTGATTGTACTAAGTGCCATAAGAGTGATAGTGGTAAGTGCCATTAGAGTGATAGTGGTAAGTGCCATTAGAGTGATAGTGGTAAGTTCCATAAGAGTGATAGCGGTAAGTTCCTTAAGAGCGATAGTGGTAAGTGCCATAAGAGTGATAGTGGAAGTGCCAATAAGTGCCAAGGAGTGATAGTGGTAAGTGTCATAGCTCTTGGTAAGAGAGAGCAAAACCTCATAATTTTAGGACAATTGTCCTTCTCATTTAACTCTTATAGCCATTACAGTTAGTCAATCCGCTGAGAATTAACACACTTTCGTGTCGCAATGAGTCGTTTCAACTCCTGACGTATTGTATTTTATTCTTCATTGTTGCAAGTCCAGTAACTTGAAGGCAGTGTTTTATAGGCACTAGAGAAGCTGGACGTATGACTCTAATGGTTATGTATTCTCTAATTTCCCTTTAAACATTTTGAATTACTACAATTTAAATCGTCAAAAATACTAGGCCTATATCAAATGCAATGATCTAGCTTTATAACATAGGCCTAATTATAATCTGCTGAATAATTTATAATGTAGGTTCAACATTTGCTTCCTCATCCGTGAATGATGTAAAGGACGTCATATTCATTGTAAGAAATTAAATGAATATTAATAATGAATGTAAATAGAGACTAAGCTAAGCCTAATGGATGCCACTTTTATTTATAAACAATACCGTTTTTTGTTTTAATTTAATATTTTTATCTTAATTCGTTAAATTGTTTCTCATATACTTTACTCTACTATGTTACTTATAATGTTTCTACATTTCAGTATACATTTATTTTTTTCTAATTTACGATAATGGATTTAACATATTTGTTTTAAAATTTTTCACTTTTTTACCGCGCTTTTTAGCCAGATATTTAAACACCTTTTTGTCCTAGAATGTTTTTCCTTTACTTCAATTGGTTGATTTCTTTCTGCTTCACCCACAGAAAGAAATCATTTCCCGTTCTTCATGCTATAGATGTGTTTTCATTGCTCTTTCTTTCCATTTATCTTGTTTTAGCCCTCACTACTCCATATATGACCAACCATTTTACTGGCAGTTCAATTGACCATATTTCTTCCTCATGCAAACTCGTTTACCAACCTATACCGTATGCCTCCGTTTGTCAATGCCTTGATTCTTTACCTCTGCCATACTTTTCTAAATCCTATCTTCATTTTGTTTCACTTAATCTCACTTCTAAACGACATTTAAAGATCATTCTTACCTTTCTCTTAATTTTAGCAGGCGATGTTGAGTTGAAACCTGGCCCTGTTTCTTCTGTTTCTAACCTGTCCACTTACTGCCTCAATATTCCGTCTGCCACAACTATCACAAAAACCTAAACAAACCCGAACTCCTTCAACAGTTTATTTTTGACGAATCCATTGATATTCTGTTTTTGGCAGAATCATGGCTTTCTCCTGACACTCCACCTGCTGTCCTTAACTCTCTCACTCCCCATGACTATTCCATTCAACATGTCGGTCGTTCTTCTGGTCGTGGTGGTGGCATCGCTGCTATTTTTAGGTCAACTTTTTCTTTCTCTGTTTGTAACTGTTCACCATTTCTATCCTTTGAATATGTGTCGTTCCGTCTTGTGTGCAAATCTAAATCCTACCTCTTTTTGATTGTCTACAGACCACCTTCTTTATCCAAGGCCAATTTCATTTCTGATTTTTCCTTGCTTCTTGAAGACATTGCCTCATCACCCACTGATTTAATAATTATGTGTGATTTCAACATCCACCTAGACTCTAATGACTATTATTCTTCTTCCTTTTTATCAACACTTGATGCCTTTGATCTCAAACAACATATATCTTCCCCTACTCACTCCTCTGGTCATATTCTTGATCTTCTTATCACTCGAAACAGCATTTCTTGATCAAGGAATCTCTGATCCTTCAATCCTTCACTATCAGATCACAGTGCAATTTTCTGTAAATTGCCTGTGCCTGTTAATGTACACCCTTCCAGAACACTTCAAACTTATAGAAAACTCTCTTCTATTAACATTGATGCCTTCTCTGCTGATATTGTGTCCTCTTCTTTGTATTTTAATCCATCTTCAACTGTTGCCGAATATTCAGCTCAATTTAGCTTCGTACTTTCTTCCATATTAGACAAACATGCCCCTCTCAAGACCATTCATTGCGGCTCAAACCCTAGGAAACCATTCATTTCTGAACAAATCCTTAAGCAAAAATCTGAACGTTCAAAACTCGAAACAAGTCCAGGAAGGATCTGAAAAATCCACCTCAACTAAGAAATCCAGACATTAAGTCCAAGTACATCAAGCAAAGAAAATTAGTAAATAAAATGATTAGTTCTGCTAAAAGCTTGTATTATCAAAATCTAATATCGCAGAATCAAAATTGTCCCAAGAAATTATGGGGAGCACTTGACTCTCTGCTTGATCGTACCATTCCCAAGTCACTCCCCTCTACCACCTCACCATCTTCTCTTGCTACCTCTTTTCTCAACTTTTTTGATGACAAAATAGCCAAACTCTGTAGCTCTATACCCTCCAACTCCATTGACACCGACAACTCCATTTCTGTAAATATGCCTGAACCACCACTACTTTCTAGTTTTGAACCAGCTAAACCGGAAGAAATACGCAATTTTATTCTTCGCTCTACCGACTCATCTTGCTGCCTTGATGTTATTCCTACACAATTACTGCAATCCTGTATTGATGTTTTAGTTGCTCCTATTACTTACTTAATCAACCTCTCACTGTCAGAAGGTATCTTCCCGACCTCCTTCAAACAAGCAGTTGTATCTCCTTTGCTAAAAAAGCCTTCTCTACCAAAACATGATCTTTCCAGTTACCGTCCAATTTCCAATCTTAACTTCATCTCTAAACTTCTTGAAAAGGTAATTTATACCCGTTTATGCATTCATCTTGATTCTTTCCCTTCTCTCTCTCATCAATCTGCCTATAGAAAACTCCATTCTACTGAAACCGCTCTTCTTCGTATACATAATGATCTTAGCTTGGCCATGAGTAGTAAACAGGTTTCTGCCTTGGTTCTTCTAGATCTCTCTGCTGCTTTGATACAATTGACCATGGCATCCTAATAAATAGGCTTAAATCTTGTTTTGGCATTTATGATTCTGCTCTTTCCCTTCTTACATCATATCTCTCATGTCGCACACAATCAGTTGTTATTGGTCAAAATCGCTCTTCTGAACTACCCCTCCTACGCGGTGTTCCTCAAGGTTCAGTGTTAGGTCCATTGCTCTTCTCTTTATATATCACACCTCTTAGCTACCTGCTTGCTCAGTCCTCCATAAATTTTCATTTTTATGCAGACGACACACAACTATATATTTCCTTTTCTAATCATGATTCTGATCAAAAACTGGCGCATCTCTCATCCATTCTTGACAAGGTTTATTCCTGGTTTTGTGCTAACCGTCGTGCTGTTAATCCTTCCAAAACTGAATACATTTTAATTGGCACTCCTTTGCAAAGAAGTAAAATTACCAATAACTCTGTTAATTTTCAGCCTTGGAGTCATATTTGATGAAAGCCTTGACTTTAAATCCCATATCTCTTCTGTTTGTCGCGCTTCTTTCTTTCAGATTCGTCAGATTAGGCAAATACGTCCATCCCTTACTAGAAATTCAGCCACTATCCCTGCTAATTCTATAGTTCATTCAAAGCTCGACTACTTAAATTCATTATTACATGAGTTGCCTACTTCTTCTCTCAATCGTTTGCAGCACGTCCAAAATTCTCTTGCACGTGTTGTTTGCAAGTCCTCTCGACTTCAATTTCGCTCTCTTTCTCTTCTACGCAGTCTTCACTGGCTCCCTGTTAATCAACGCATAAAATATAAAATAGCTCTATTAACTTTCAAAACTCTGCGATTTGGCAAGCCTTCTTACTTATCTGAAATTCTTCTTCCCTATCGCCCCTCACGTACACTTCGCTCCACCGATAGCAATCTTCTCTCAGTTCCAAATATTCTCACGTCATTGGGCAGACGTTCATTTTCTTACGCAGCACCCACAATCTGGAACTCTTTACCTGCTAATCTTCGCTCTTGTTTTTCTCTTTCAACATTCTCTAGCAAGCTTAAAACTTACCTTTTCCCACCATAGACATAATCAATCTACCCTGACCATTTTTTTTGATCACCAGACTGGCTTTCGTGTAGGACCTTGCTTCTCCTCAGCACATTTCTTTCGCAGATTGGTCTGGGTGAATTGATCTGTAGTGATATGTGCTGTTGGGGACGTCCCTGACATCATCCCTGGATGAGGAAACGGACGTTAAACCTTTATTATTATTATTATTAAAAATTTAATTAGACCCTGAAGGACCCACTGCAAAATCAGTAAAGCAAATTAAACAGACAACAACATATCAGCATTCAGCACGCGGCCTTAATTGAAAACGAACTTGGTTCTGCCAATGGACTCACATGTAACTAATTGATTACTTGGAGTCAGGAGATAGCAGCAGGCTAAACATTTCTTCACATTCCTAGCGGTGTGTCGCGCATAAATTTAGCATCATCGATATATGAGACTTGTATGAAAGAATCGTCCTAATTAAATTATCATCAGAATTTACGGTCAAAAGAACGAAGCTTGATGTAAAGTAGATATATGGCCAGTCGCATAGGCACTAAATAGCACTAGACGTATATTAGACCGAACATTCATAGGATCAGCACAATGACGATAAAGGTAAACCAGAAATAATCTTAATATAGGCCTACTATAAAACCAAAGAAGTATTCGACATCTGGACCAGAAGTGTGTGATGCCGATAAGGCACATAGGCACAAAGAGCGTTAGCCTACGATATATTTTTTCTGTATATGGTAGTCTAGACAGTGCAGCATACAACTCTGGTAGGCTCTATGGCATATAGCAGGCATCGTCAGTTCATAAGCTCATAACTATACATGTATATTGCAGACAGTTTCTGAAGATGTTGTGCACAGAACTGTGTAGGCCTGCATGATGGGAGGCTGACGAGACTGATTACAGAGAAGTCCATCACATTCAACTAGTGCAGCCCCTCGTGGCAGACAACGATATCGTCAATGCATCGAAAAAATAATAACACGCATTAGAGTGAATTGAGCGACTATATCTATCACTTTTAATACTACATTTCAAACCTTAGGCTATTTATTCCAATATTTTTCATAGGAGAAATCATGTGAATGTTCGAGATTTTACTCTCAGATCATGCAGCGCGGCCGGGAATCGAACCCACGAGAGTTTAATCCCCCTCAAGATCTATCGTTTAAATTTCACAACGTTACCTGACAACGTCTAACCACTACATGTATTGAGATATTCTAAAGAATATCATAACACAACAAAATAATATACTGAAATCAATGCTGTAACAGTTAGTCAGTTTTTAATTTGTTCAAAACTGCATGCTACTAATAAAACTGTTGGTTTCTCCAATCCTCTCTCCGTTATAGGAGTTTGGAAATGGAGTCGTGGGTTAGATTTTTCCAATTCTTCATGCTTCGGCGGTATTAACCTAGAGGATGCAAGGATCTCTTGCTCATATAGCCAGTTAGAAGCTAAATCAATGAGACTGGAACTGCTATGAACAGAACTCATGTTTATTCGTTCAATGTATGATAATTTATAGTATTTGTGTATTATTTGTGATTATCTCTATAAAATCTATCTAAATTAGAATATTGAAACAAACACTAGTGATTTATTATTTTAAACGATTTATTAGTAACAAAGAGACACGATAGCAATATAACGAATTAAAACATTAAACATAAAGATAGAATAGAATATTAAACGATCACTACGCAACAATTAATAACATGCCAAAAAATAGGCGACAAATATAAAGTCAATCTACTTCTAATCAGTTAGCTCAATGTCTGTATTTGCAATTAAAATATAAAATAGAAATTGGGAGACGAGTTATTGGCTTCAAGGCACTCCTCTCTTATATGATTTGATACTCTCCCTCTTTTCTTCTTTATTATGACTGTTAACACGTGAGGTGTTATTTTACAGTCATTTAGCTGAATCTGTGAAAGAAACGCTTAACTAGAATAGGCAACCTATTAAATTACGCTTTTCATAGATTTTAGGACCTGCAATCGCCTGACTGAGATCTAGAAGGATAACGCTTATCTAGAGTGAACAACTAGAAAATTAGCGTTCTTCGTAGAACTTCAGTATTATTCTCTTCTGTCTTCTTTTCTTTCTTTCTTCTGACTGTTAACACAAGAGGTGTTATTTTACAGTCGTTTAGCTGAATCTAAGGCAAAGACGCTTAACTAGACTCAGGCACTAGTAAATCGCGTTTTCCGTAGAATTCAGGATTGTAGTCGTTTAGCTGAATTCTATGAAAGAAACACCTATCTAGATTAGGCACTAGAAAATTAGTGTTCTTCGTAGAAATTCGCTATTTCCTGATTCTGTCTTCCTCTTCAAACTTCTATCTTCACTTCTTTCTTCTATCTTCACTTCTTTCTTCTATCTTCACTTCCTTCTTCTATCTTCACTGCCAACACCGAGTGTTGTAATGCAGCTATTTCTATCTGAATTGACAAGGAAACGCTTTATCTAGATTCAACTCTAGTAACCGGCGTTTCTTGTACAATCAAGGATTTATACGTTCAATGAATCGAGATATTGAAATGGTGTCGTGATTAACCGACCTATACAGAGTTAGACGACAATTCCACACAATATCTGCAATCCCGTGAGGCACAATCGTTCTAATATAGATTTTGTATTTTTCGTGCTAACTATCACCGATCTATAGAAGGTGTATAGTAGCAGTACTTCCTACGAATGCAGTCAGAAATTCAGAAGCTTGTATGAAATCTACTAGTTTATGTATTTGTCGCAATAATTCATTAATAATTATATTTATGTATTTTACTAGTTTATGTATTTGTCGCAATAATTCATTAATAATTATATTTAGACAAGTCCAGCTATTAATTCCATAAAAGCCAGAGTTCAGGAGTGAACTAAAATTATATGGCCTGTCCTCTGGTAATATAGCATTGATCGAGGCCATGCTCAACAGCCAATCAGAATCAAGCTCTTTATAAGCATTTCTCCACCCAACTTCACGAGTGTTTGCTATGCATGCATGTCTCTTATGCATATATTTTGTATTATTGCTTTATATAATGTGCAAGTTTTTACTGAATGTCATATCATATCTAGCTTAGAATCAGTTTTTAAATGAATACACCAATAATCAAAAATCATATCTCAATATATGAGGGTTAAACTTCTAATTACATGCTAATTTGCATTTCCTCATTACTTAATTTAATATTCCCATTTCATAACCTTGCAACTCTAACGCAAAATAAATTCTAATGAACATACGCTGAAATTAATACAAATCTCAATGCAAAAGGATCAATTTAAACATCTAAATACAAGCATGAGTGCAAATAAAATTAATTCAAAACATATGGGTGAGAAATAAAATATGTAACACATTTAGTTGCGCTACATTACAGTGAAACGTCAAATCATCTTTTATTCTCACCTTACTTTAAGATTAAATTACAAATTATATATCAGCTTACAATATACAATTTATTAAAATTTCTCTCAATGCACAACTAGCGATTTGAAATAATACACATCTTGTCTATGGTGCAGTTCAGAGCAATTTACAGTAATTTTTAATAGTAATTATAACTCAAGATTACTTGCTAAGTGCTATGAATTGAAGCCACTACTTGTAATAGTGCAGCAAAAGATAAATATTCCCGCTCTCACTGAGCCAGCCATGAATATTGAATAAAATTTTAATTTCTCAAATCACTTTAAATATATCACAAACTGAATAAAAAAATAGCACTAGAATGGCTTCAAAGTACATAAACCAGATTTCTTATAAAACTATGTACCGAACTCCTGCCAGTGACTGTTGAACATTGACGAAGCCTATGGAGGCGTTGTGATCACGAAGGAGTTCAGACTTATTACGCTAAATCGAACTTGCGTGGTGTTTGAAAGGTCAAGACTGTTTGAATATACATGTATAGGACTCTAATAAGCAACATTCTTACCAAACATTCATAGTGATGACAAGAAACTGTAGCAATAGTATTTTTACTTGACAGTTCGTAAGGAGTGAAAAAGAATTTGGCTTCCTCGGGCATCTCCAAAGATATAGGTTTCTCCAAACTCACTCTCTTAGTGCACTGCCTACTGGCAGGTCCATGGTACATAACGCCTCCACTCTTCTCTGTCTTCCGCCTTCCTCTTCATTTCCACATATGAGTGGGTCTTTAAATCATCTAACATACCTAATCTCGGCCTGCCCCTGCCTCTTTTTCCTTCCATTCTACCTTCTATGACCTCTTTTAATAGACCTTCCCCCCTTAGAATGTGTCCTATCCGTCTCTTCTTCCTATTTCTTAATACATTTATCAACTGTCTATCTGTGCAACTCTCTCTAGGACTTCCTCATTTGTAACCTTTTGAGTCCAGCAAAAAGTTACAAAAGGCTACAAAGTCTCCAAACTATAAATTCTAAATTATTAGTTAAATTCTAATTATGTTTTGTATAAATACATAAATGCGAAAGAAGAAACAGAAGCATTTCCGGACAAATAATAAATAATAATGGCGAGCGATGCGACATTAATAACTATCATAATAACATATTTAATTTAACTTGCTAATGTTCGATTGCACTGCAGTTAATAGTGAGAATAGATTGCCGCCTTCGTTACCCCTGTAGTTTCACATTTTATTTCTACTCTTAAACCTATGCTATAAAATTCGGTAATGCTATTTTTCTACAGTAGTTTTGTAATATCTTTAAATCAATGACCTGTATGTACTGAAAGTTTCTCAGATCTAATCGTAAGGTTGTCACAAGACGTTGTTACAATATTTAATTCTAAACTACCTTTGTTTATGTAAGTCACTATTAATACTCACCAAGTCTTTAGCAATTTCGTGAACAGAGAAGCAGAATATTTATCTGAAATATTACACTTGGTAAACTCATTCTTGTCACATTGTGCATGAATGAATGTACGAGTTCATATACTTCAAGAATCGTAATTATATATTATTTAAATGAATGTATTCGGTAAAGGAGTGAAATGTAAAAGCTTTTTCACTTCTCAACCGCAGTATTCATTTCATTAAGAAATATCTAGACAATATCACGGTACTTAATACATCATGTTTTGGACATAGTTTAAGACACTTGGAAAAAATAACTAAAGACTTTGTAGTTAAATATGGATTATTATAAATTTAATATGGATAATTCATTCCTTTTTCTGTATTGTATTAAAGCTATTTACCCATCCATAGTTCAGTAGTTATTAAAAATAGCATTTGATCTTCCAGTTTTATATTAAACGAATTCACGAAAGAGAAAATTTAAGAAAAATTGTGCACCTTTTGTTATAAACATGTGTTATTAGTTATAAATCGTTGCAACTGCGCTGACAAGTTTTATTCTTTTAGTTCGATCCTTAAATTGATAATATGCATTGTTAGGCATTGTATGTATGTATTGTAGCGGAAATAATTTATGTGTGTGTATACAAATTTTATAACTTTAACTATTCCTATTTCATTATGTCTGGAGCCAATGGCGATGTTGATTCGATATTTGACCACGGATCCTATTTGTGGGGTTCAAATCCTGGGCTCACCCATCATCAATGTCACTTTTGAGTGAGGAAACTGACGTTAACATAATTAGCTTAGCGTAGCTTATGCATTCTTTTCCTACTAATAGCTTTTAAGTGACTTACAACCATTTTCCCTTTTTTGCATAAAATCCTGTTAACAGTTTAAATCAATGTCTACATCATCTGAGGTTTAAGAGATTTAAGACGGCTTAAGACCGCTTAAGATGGTTTAAACTGGTATAACTGCTCCTTTTTCCATTTGAAACAGGTTTGGAGGTCTAAAAGTTTAGTGTTCAAAAATCCATTGCTTTTGAGTAGTTTTATGGGCATATGAATTCTAATTTCCTGGTGCTGTTTAGAAATGACTTCTCTGTAATTCTAATACTGAGTGTTCCAACAAAAAACTAAAATACAAAAATTATTTGTAGAGAACAGATGCTTTTTTGCACATCATGTCTTGTGTTAATTTCTATATCTGTAAAGTGATATGTGGAGTACATTAATGCAACTGTGGAGATATCTAGTATTCTTTTTATCAATCATTATATGCTATAAAGAAATACATATTTACAATAGTTAATTAGATTTTTTCATTAAAAATAAGCTCTTAAGTCAATAATGTAGAGTTAAGTCAGTAATTAACAATTAAGTCAATAATGTATATTTAAGTCAATTTACAGTTCAGACAATAATGTAGAATACATTTAGGCCCTTCGTCAATAGCCTAATGAACAGTTAAGTAAATAATTACATTTAAGTCAATTTACAGTTAAGTCAATAATGTAGAGTTAAGTCAGTAATGAAGAGGTAAGTCAACACTGAAGACTAAAGTCAACACTGAAGAGTTAATTAAGTCAGTACTGAATAGTTGAGTCAATACTGAAGAGTTACGTCAATACTGAAGAGTTGAGTCAATACTAAAGTTGAGTCAATACTGAAGAGTTAAGTCAATACTAAAGAGTTGAGTCAGTACTAAAGAGTTGAGTCAACACTGAAGAGTTAAGTCAATACTAAAGAGTTTAGTCAATACTGAAGAGTTAAGTCAATACTAAAGAGTTGAGTCAATAGTGAAGAGTCAATACTGAAGAGTTAAGTCAATACTAAAGAGTTGAGTCAGTACTAAAGAGTTAAGTCAATATTGAAGAGTTGAGTCAATACTGAAGAGTTAAGTCAATACTGAAGAGTTAAGTCAATACTAAAGAGTTGTGTCAATACTAAAGAGTTGAGTCAATAATGAGGAGTTCAGTCAATACTGAAGAGTTATGTCAACACTAGAGTTATTCAGTCAGTACTGAAGAGTTGAGTCAATACTGAAGAGTAGTGATGCACATGTATTTAATTATGTCTCATGGGTACTAGTACCTAAGAACTTTTGCTTACTTGCAACCAAGAGATATGATTTATTTTATTTATAATATGCTGCTTTATAATATGCTTATTTATAATATATTGTATTTTCAGAATCGTATTTATTACAAAATTATTATACACTTTGTACATTTACTTTAAATTCTGTCTAAGTGTTTAGCTTAATTTGAAATGTTATGTAGTGTACATAGGAAATGAAAGAGTTATTGTGGAAAGTATTAGATAAACAAGCAAAGGGGATAAATTCTCGAGTATTCTGACCTGAAAAGGTAAGCTATTTATTGACTATACTTCTTATTATAATGGAAGAGTAAATTTAAACAAATAAGATTAAATCTCTTTTTGTATAATCTTCTATTTAATGCAGAGTCACCTGTTTTGTCCGAGCTATTTAAGCAATAACTAATGAAGGCAAAAGGAAACCACCTCGCTACCTCGGAAGCCATAAATGTAACCAGCTATAGTGTGTATATAAGCCTTGATAGATAGTCTAGTCCAGTTTTCATAGTCTTTTGTGAAAGATTTAACAAGTTTGTTGATTGATGGAGTGCTCTGTAAGAAGTGTGACAGCAAGAATATGTGCCTTGAACCTGCCATTTGCAGAGACACTAAAAAGAGAGAGAGAGAAAGAGAGAAAGACTCAGTATATGTTTGTGCATTAGAGAGAGTGGGAGAATATCTCTCTTAGTATATATATATATATATATATATATATATATATATATATATATATATATATATACACACACACATATATATATATATATACATTGAAAAGTTATCTAACCTGAATTTAAAATACACCTAATACCGACATTAAATGGAGATGATATATAGAGATTAAACGCATGCAAGCTGTTTAAAATATTAACATTTTTTCAGCGTCTCGTTCAGTCCCTCATACTATTTCCGGTGATGATGTGTCACTCTATTGATAGAGCATGATTTGTCAGAGGAGTGAAGTCTGATATATAATATTGTAGTCTCATGTATAACCATCGTCTGCTGTGATGCTGCAGTGATGGCAGGATAAGCAGCAGCTGGACTAGCTCCAAGCAGAGCAGCTGCTGTTGCAGCTGTTGCAGTGTAGTGCTAATTATCAGCCGCTGTGGCGGTGGGTGAATAAACAGCAGCTTTACTAGCTCCTAGCTGAGCAGCTGCTGCTGTATCTGTAGCATTGTAATGCTAATCATTAGCTGTAGTTCAGCTGTGGTGGGTGAATAAGCAGCAGCTTGACTAGCTCCTAGCTGAGTAGTTGTTGCAGCTGTAGCATTGTAATGCTAATCATCAGCTGTAGTTCAGCTGTGGTGGGTGAATAAGCAGCAGCTTGACTAGCTCCTAGGTGAGTAGTTGTTGCAGCTGTAGCATTGTAATGCTAATCATCAGCTGTAGTTCAGCTGTGGCGGTGGGTGAATAAACAACAGCTTGACTAGCTTCCAGATGAGTAGCTGTTGCTGTATCTGTAGCATTGTAATGCTAATCATCAGCTGTACTTCAGCTGTGGTGGGTGAATAAACAGCAGCTTGACTAGCTCCCAGCAAAGCCACGGCTTTTGTAGAGCTAATGTAGCATTGTAATGATAATCATCAGCTGTAGTTTAGCTGTGGTGGGTTATTAAACAGCAGCTTGACTAGCTCCCAGAAAAGCCGCAGCTATTGTAGTTGTATATTGTAATGCTAATCTTCAGCTGTAAAAAAGCTGGTAAAGCTAAGGTTAACGTCAGTTTCCTCACTCGAAAGCGATGTCAGTGGCGGGCGAGCCCAGGATTTGAACCCGCATCAACTGATCCGCGGTCGAGTATCTTACCGACTTCGCCACTGGCTCCAGCTGTGGTGGGTGAATAAACAGCAGCTGGATTAGCTCCCAGCAGAGCAGCTGTTGCTGTAGGCCTAAAATAAACAATCATACAAATTGATATAAGAGATAATTGGATATGTTTTCATTAAACTGTAATATAATCAGCCAATAGCTTTATTTAGTAAATAAGCTGACGTCGCGCGCGCGCTAAACTCTTTCATTTTAATGTGGAGCCATTTCAGAAAAGTGTGGTTTTAATTTCATATTCTTGCTTCAGCCATTTATCGCCCTCGGAATTGGTTTTTTCCACCCTTAAAAGCCTCGGGCGTTTTCCGTCCTTTAACCCGCCTTCCTTTAAAAACCCTGTCCTTTAGCCTTAAACTCGTGAAGTAGCGAAAACACTAAATTTACTTAGTGATATTTTATTGAAAATTTTCATTCTAAAATCCTTATATAAATGTAGGGGTGAGTATATGTTATAAACTGTAGTAACAAATAAGTAATTATTCCTAGCAAGCTTATCAATCCTGAATTAGCTAACAGAGAATAATAATTATGTGTCGCATTAATTATAATTGATTAATTGAAATTCTCAATAATAATAATAATATAGTAATAATAATAATAATAATAATAATAATAATAATAATAATAAACCTAATTGTAGTTATATATCCAAAATATCTGATTTGTTAATAATTAATTTAATATTAAATTTTATTTCAAAAAGATTCCATGCAAGTCTTACACTACGTGTTTTATTAATTGCGTTATGAAATAGTTGATTAAATTATATATTACATCCCTGGCGTCACATTCTGCGGAGTATATGTATATGACGGAGATTTATTTTAAGATTGATAGATAGAGATTCTGCCATATCAGAACTAAGCTGTAAACAAGTCGATATATTAAGTAAGGACGTCGCTTTGTTGTGATAGTAGTGGATGTTTCCAATTCAGCACCTCTGACTCCAACTGTGTTGTTGTTTGTATGTAGATTATCATTGATGTGTGTGTTTGCGCGTATGTGTGTGTGTGTGAGATAGAGATAGAGAGAGAGAGTGTTTTACTTTCTCTCTCTCCCCTGTAGCTGCCCATCTGTCATACTCATTTTGTCCTCTTAGAACAATACAATATTTTAGTCATTTGCTTCCTTTCTCTCTTGTGACTTTTTATGCCTCTGTTTTCTCTCTGACTCTCTCTCTTTCTCACTCTCATCTCACAATAAAGCAAATACTTTCTCTCTCTCTCTCTCTCTCTCTCTCTCTCTCTCTCTCTCTCTCTCAATCTAGCTGTGTTCTCTATCTCTCTCTCTCTCTCAATCTCTCTATCTCAATCTCTCTCTCTCCCTTTCTCTCTCTCTCTCTCTCTCTCTCTCTCTCTCTCTCACTCTCTCAATCTAGCTTTGTTTCACGATTATTAATTTTGTCACTCAAATCTCTCTCTCTCTCTCTCTCTCTCTCTCTCTCTCAATCTCTCAATCTAGTTTTGTTTCACTATTATTAATTTCTTCAACTTTGAGTGACAGTAGAGCTCTAATCATTTTGCACCACATGGCCGGCGTCCTTCGTGATCTGATGCTATGCTAAACTTATGTAGTGTAAGATTGTTAATATAAATACAGCTTCGTGTTTTCTCTTATGTATTGATGAAGTGATAAATTAGGCTTCGTCTTTTTATTTATTTATGCTATTTTAGTACCTGTTTATTACTAAAATGGCACATTATTTAATTGTTTATTCTATTCTGTTTTATTAAGACGTTGAACAGGGACAGTGCTATTATTAATCATTCCATTATTAATCATATCTTTGCTGTTGAAAACGCCAAATGGCAGCAAGCGCCGACACAAGATTAACCTTCCTGGGGCCCTAGGGATATCCTTCAGTTGTTGACTAAACTGGGCTTTAAACTCAAGCTACTAGTTTCTAGGGCGAAAACTAACTAAATAATTACATCATATTCCCTTCTCATTCTATCATAAATATTTGAATTTCAAATGTCTAATTTATAGTTAAGCTAAGAGAGCTCTTTTGTCGAAATGTTGTGTACTACGGAATATATTTGGGCTATTTTTTTAATCCTTACTAATGGTAGCACTGCTCTTTAGAGAGTTTGCATGTCATATGATATTTTCCTCACATTGAGACGTCAAATAAGCTTTCTACTTCTTGATATATATATAATTATATCAACTGTCAATTGCAGGTCTGGCGAGATTTATTTACTGATCAGTGAAATAATTTAGAAATAATAATTATAATATTATTTTAAGGTTAAAATTACAAATAATACAATAAAATACAAATAATACAAATAATAATACAAACAAACAAATCATAAAACAAACAAGTACAAACAAACAAAAAAATGCAAACAAATAAAATGCAAAAATCTCTTGTTAAATGGTATAAAATTTAAAAATCCAACATTCACAAAATATTATTCTGAAATGCTACCCAATGGCATAAATTTTTAAAATGTTCAAAGTAAAATATCTGGGGTAAAGAACCTGAGAATTATAACAAATAAGTGCTACAGTAATTTTTAATGTATAGTTTGATATATAATGTCATTTACGGGTAGGACTTTTGCTAGTGAAATAGCAGAGAACCTGTAGTGTTCAAGCTGTATGTCAGAAAGTAGAAGAGATTTCTATGACTGCAGTAATGAGTGAACTGACTTTCATAACCATAGATTTCCACAAAAGTCTTGATTCTTGCTTGAACTAGTCAAACGTTCTCATTTTGTAGATATTTTCTAAACGTATTGACAACATAAGTACATACACTTACAGATTTATTCTCGGCTTGCCTGCATTGTATTATATTTGTAGATTAACTGTTCTTCCTGTAGAGCTTTGAGTGATCACTATGTACCTGCAGACCTATATAATTTTTCAGCTAAATTTTTGCATCTATTTTAACGACCTATAAAATATTTCATTAAATTTTGACCCTAGTTAAACTGGGATTTAAGGGAAGATGGTGTTGACGCTTTAATATTTTTGCTGACAGTTATAAATGTATTATACAGTGGTGTAAATCGACTCAATATGGTGCAAATCGTAGAATTGGTGCTAGTCATTTTTGATTAATTAAAGAAGCATAGTTATTCTGCTGGGTATGAAATCGTATGATAAGATATCATTATTTCTGTTTTAGCCTGAAGATGACGTCAAGGCAATCCAAAGCACCGCCCATACAACAGATAGGCGTGGCCAGACCACCTGTCACTCAACATATAGGCGTGGCCAGACCACCTGTCACTCAACAAATGGGCTTGCCCAGGCCACCTGTCAGTCAACTGTCTGCCCCTGCTCAAACTGACACTGACCCAGCCTCCATCTTATTTGATCAGTTCTGTGTAGCCAACACTTTTCAGGTTCGTCTCTGCTTTACCACACCTCTCTCTCTCTCTCTCTCTCTCTCTCTCTCTCTCTCTCTCTCGCTCGCTCGCTCTTACTCTCGCTAATATGGCTGTCTACTAGATACATGGGAAACTATCTCTAAAGAAATTGAGAAGTCTGCCCTCTCCCTCCTGTTATTAGCTTATTTTGTCAATTTATCTTCACTCCTAGTCTAATAGTTATCAACTTAGCCACGCCCATAGTATCATGCGCTATTCCCTGCCATAAAGTCGTGTGTGAATGGCACTGAATGCCTAGCCTGCTTTTTTTGACCGAGGTTAGTCCCGCCTCTAACGTAAGAGAGTCTTTCGGCCACTTGTATTCGTCTCAGTTAACTGATAACCAGTGTGACAAGCAGTTAGGAACCTAATATTTTATGTATTAATGCGTCAGAGGTGCAACGCTCGCGTGATTGAAGAACTGGTTTGTTAACCGGTTAGGATAATTAACTGCTCATTTGATTTAGCCGCCTATTAGCATTAACCTAATGTGTGTGGAAATAAATAGATAATAACTGACATTTTGTACCCCTATATTACGAATAAAACCGTAAAATGTAATTTTTACATGATTAGTCACCTGAATTATGATTGATTATGTATTTGATTACTGTATCGACTGATGATTTAATGTTGCAGGGTATATTGAAAGTATTTCATCAGTTGTGTGATCAGTTGGGGTTAAAAAGGTCTACGGGCGGCAGACAGTTCTATCAACAAATAAAGGCTTCCCTTAAGTCTTGGAGAGCGCAGTCTCTGTGGACAAAACTTGATAAACGAGCCTCCCACTTTGAATACGCTAATGGTACTGCTTGCTCTAACACCAAGGTACGTTGACGTCTTCTACTGAGGCAGTATTGTGTTGGTTTATGTCAATGAGGAATAATTGTTAGAGTTCACTGTAAAAGAAAACAGACACTTCTGAAGCGGATCATGGCATCTCTGTCATGCTTACATTTTTCTTTTATGTCCATAATAGCCTCTAGGATATGAAGGTTGCTCACAAAATTACAAATGAATCAAAGATATCATGCGCTTTCAACTTTAAGTGACATGAGCTTAATTCTTCTGTAAGAAACTGTACACGTGTAACTATTCTAAGTTTTTGCATTACAGCTTTTAGTCTTTCTGTGTCTGCTGGATATGCTGAACACTTTAATGATAGAATCGTATTATTGTCTATATAATTATCTGTGAATTGTCATTCTCATATAAATTATTTGTTTATATATGAATGTAATGCTTTATATTGTATTGTGTAGGACGGGCTTCTCTGGAATGAGGTTGTATACATACTGTTCTGATTGTACTGTTCTGATCAGGGTTCTGATGACAGGCCCCTGTGAACTGAGGTTGTGTTATTGTATGTAGGTGTTGGTGATAGTGGCAGGCCACTGTGGTTGTGTTATTGTATGTAGGTGCTGGTGATAGGGGCAGGCCCCTGAGGTTGTGCTATTGTATGTAGGTGTTTGTGATAGGGGCAGGCCACTGAGGTTGTGATATTGTATGTAGGTGTTGGTGATAGGGGCAGGCCCCTGTGGACTGAGATTCGCTGTGGAAGCAGCTCTGTTGGGTGGAAGAGTTGTGGTGGTGGAGAAGAGAGAAAAGTTTTCTCGTAACAACGTCCTACATCTCTGGCCTTTCCTCATACATGATCTCAGAGCGCTTGGAGCCAAAAAGTTCTTCGGCAAGTTCTGTGCTGGCTCCATAGACCATGTCAGTAAGTACATTTCTCTTCAGAATGATTAAACTGTGTTCAAACAGCTGTGGGAAAATCTGTTGACTGTCAGGCTGTTTGTGAGATGTTATCAGATGTTATCTAATTGATAGCTTATGTATGAGCATATAGTCATTGCATCTATAGCTGTGTCCAGATAGCTGTGTTTACAGCTGCTACCAAGCTATGTTTAGACAGAACGGCTGCTACCAGGCTGTGTTCAGGCAGCTGTGCTGACACTGCTGCCAAGCTGTGTTCAGACAGCACAACTGCTACCAAGCTGTGTTCAGACAGCACAACTGCTACCAAGCTGTGTTCAGACAGCACAGCTGCTACCAAGCTGTGTTCAGACAGCTGTGTTGACAGCTGCTACCAAGCTGTGTTCAGACAGCTGTGTTAACAGCTGCTACCAGGCTGTGTTCAGACAGCTGTATTGACAGCTGCTTCAGGCTGTGTTCAGACAGCACAGCTGCTACCAGGTTGTGTTCAGACAGCTGTATAGACGGCTGCTACCAAGCTGTGTTCAGACAGCACACCTGCTACCAAGCTGTGTTCAGACAGCTGTGTTGGCAGCTGCTACCAGGCTGTGTTCAGACAGCACAGCTGCTATCAAGCTGTGTTCAGACAGCACAGCTGCTACCAAGCTGTGTTCAGACAGCACAGCTGCTACCAAGCTCTGTTCAGACAGCTGTGGTGACAGCTGCTTCAGGCTGTGTTCAGACAGCAGTGGTGACAGCTGCTACCAAGCTGTGTTCAGACGACACAGCTGCTACCAAGCTGTGTCTTTGTATTTCCGTTTTAAGACAACATGTATTGTGTATGTACACTCTGCGGCAAGTAACATGCTCGTATTTATGTGTAGGTATAAGGACTCTGCAGTGCATACTGCTGAAGGTGGCTCTAAGTAATGTACTCGTATTGATGTGCAGGTATAAGAACACTGCAGTGCATGCTGTTGAAGGTGGCTCTGCTGTTAGGAGTGGAGGTTCATCACGGCGTTACTTTTGAGGATGTTGTTGAACCTTCCCAGTCCTCCCCTCATGAAGGTATCTGTCTAGTTTTAAATTGAATTGAATCATGAATTCTTTACTTCAAGTAGCTCTCGATCATACACAATGAAGCTTCCAATCATGCACAATGAGTATATACAAAAAGGCGATATGGGACACAAGGGCCAGAAAGCGTCAAGATGTGCCCTGATACATGTTATGATTAGGTTTTCTTACCCGTAATTGGCTGATAGTGCTATGAGCATCAGCTGAGGTAGTGTTGATCCTCTGCTGTTAGGAAGTTGATTATGGATTATTACAGCGTTGAAGATCAGTCGTTAAACTGGTCATTTTAGACTAATATAGCAATGATTTTGGACTAATTAGTAATGTAACATTGGGCTACTGCGTGGGTGATCTTGGCCTAATTTAACTTAAATCCTGGGCTAATATAATCTTTTGCTAGTCTAATATTTTGCTAGTCTAATCTTTTGCTAATAATATCTTAATCAAATGTTGATGTGAAATTGATCATTTTATAAATGCATGTTGATCTTCTACTAATATTACATAATAATGGATTGCTTTTATTTATATGTAATACATAATATAATCTTTCTTTCAATATAAAACTCGTTTCATGTACGCAAGTCTAAGGAATTAGAATTTATTCAAAATATGCTCGCAGTGTATCATGTCATGTTCGTTTATGATTTACATATAATGTTGCGAGTGCTTCGCACTATATGTATTTATGTCCATCTGCGTATATGCGTTATGCGTCTCTCTATATCTATCTATCATCATCATCTTCCCTTGAATCCCAGTTTACCTAGGATCGGGATACGAATTGACTGTCTCAAATCCTCTCTGTAGATGACATCATATCCATCATATATATATATATATATATATATATATATATATATATATATATATATATATATATTTATATTTATATATATATATATATATATATATATATACATTCTTTGTTTCTTTGTGTGTCTCTATTTGCTTATGTCTGTGTATGTCTCTATGTGTCTCTGTATAACTCTGTCTCTGTGTATCTGTGTGACTCTGCGTACCAATGTGTCTGCGTGTATCGATGTGTATGTACGTTTCTGTATTTGTAGGCTGGAGGGCCAAGGTGAGTCCTCAAGGTCACCCGGTAGAGGCGTATAGTTTTGATGTCTGCATTGGAGCGGATGGAAAGAGGAACACTCTGAAAGGTTCTCAGTTGGAGCATCTTAACATTTGTTCTGTTGTTAGCTTATTATAAAATAATTTATTCTTATTCTCTCTGTTTTGTTTGGTCTATCTCAGCTATCGTAGTCACTACAGTTCATGCGTTATGTACGTGTGTTCATAAGCAGTGCAAAATGAATGACAGCATAAAACCCATAAATGCATAAAATGATCTTTGGTTTAGGCCAGATAAAATTTACTTAAGAGCACTTACTTATACTACAATTAATTATCAAATAAATACACGAATGAATTTTAAAAGTTTTCATAGCTAGCATCTGTTAATATTTGAATTGATCCACATAATGAAGAATGTTCAGTTATCTTCGTTTGGATTTTTCTCATGTGCAGAATTTGTTGTTCTTGAGTTATTGTAGTAATTGTTATTTTTAAAGGTTTCGCCAGGAAGGAGTTTAGAGGAAAGCTGGCTATAGCTATAACAGCTAACTTTGTCAATCAGCACAGTCAGGCGGAGAGCTGTGTGGAGGAGATCAGCGGAGTTGCTTACATCTTCAATCAGAAGTTCTTCAACGATCTCAACGCTCTCGCTGGCATTGACCTTGAGAACATCGTCTACTACAAGGACGAGACACACTACTTTGTAATGACGGCCAAGAAGCAGTCTCTGCTCGCTAAGGCGGTGCTTAAACAGGTTTGCGTTAATAATAGTAATAATAATTATAACGCATTATAGTGAAAAGCTGGTAAAGCTAAGGTTAACGTCAGTTTCCTCACTCGAAAGCAATGTCAGTGACTGGCGAGCCCAGGATTTGAACCCCAAAATGATCAACTATGTTGATATCTATCAATTTTAATATCACATGTTAAATCCGTTAAGCAAATTTGTCCACTTTCCTTGTAGCCAGTCCAGTGAATGTCCGAGATTTTACTCTCAGATCAGCGTGGCTGGGATTCGTATCATCGAGGATTCACCTCAGGATCTGTCATTTTAAACTTCATGACATTATCTACACCTCTAACCATTGCGCTATTGGGACATTCACTTTGGTTTTGTTGGTGGTGTTGAATGCACCGATGTTTAGTTTCTGTAGTGTGGGTGCGTGATATTTTTCTGTATATGAAAATTGGTGGAACATTTAAGACAGTCTTTGAATATTTCAAATAAACTGCCGCCTTTTTCTGTGCTAAATTTATTTCGCGAATTTTAGCTTTCATACTGCGTGCCTATTTATAGTTGTTTCTGGTATGATTATTGATCGAGTAAATAAGGAATATATTATTCTGTGTTTTTTATTAATTAAAAGATAAAGTGGGCAGTTGTTTTTCTACGTCCTAGACCACGATGTGAGCTCATGATATTCTCCACGAGTGCGCTAATACTGAAGCCTCAGGACGCCAAGGATTTCGAGCTCTGATCTCTTAGGCTCTTCTATAATCTCTATGATGTGCACATCGTAAGAACTGAGGAAATGGATGAGTAGAACATGAAATGTAGAGAGAGATGTAATAAGCAGAGAGAGAGAGAGAGAGAGAGAGAGAGAGAGAGAGTGCATGAAGAGTTATGTTTATTGATAAATGTTAAAATTGGCTGGGTTGCAATGCTGCCACTGCTGTAGTATGTCACTCTTTAAGCACTGCAAACAGCTGTTATTATGATTCTACAGTTTGTTGTTATTATTGTTATTAATACTGTTGTTAGTATTCTTGTTGTTATTGCTTAAGTTTGTTGCAGTACTTTTTTATGAATATTGGACAGTTTGCTATTGTTACTACTCTTAGTGAGACTTATTTACTATTACTAGGACACCCATGTTGTTGTTGTTGTTATTAGGACTCTGACGACCCTGAGAGGTTGTTATCACAGGATAACGTGGATCAGGAGGCACTGCTCTCCTATGCTCGCCAAGCTGCTGAACTCTCCACACAACACAGGCTGCCAAACCTCCAGTTTGCTCACAATCACTACGGGCAGCCCGACGTCGCCATGTTTGATTTCACGTCGATGTTTGCGGCGGAGTACGCGAGTAGAGTCGTGGAGTCGCATGGTCAAAGGCTTCTGATGAGTCTCGTGGGAGATAGCCTTACTGAGGTATGAGCTGTTTTGTGTTGCGTTTTATTAGCATTATGCTTCATAGCATTGCGAGCTAGTTTATATGATTGTTTTGTAATGTTTATATTATAGTGTATCTTAAACCATTGCATTGCATTATTTTGCATTGTATTGCATTATACTTCAGTGTTGTTGTATTTATATTTGACTTTTACTTAAATCGCATAGCATTTTGTTAGAATAAACTTTCCTTAATTCGATGGCTCTAATTGTAGGTTATTAGTTATTTTCAGTCCTATATGTAAAACTATGCATGTATGTGTGATCAAAGTAATTTCAACAAATCATGGACTATTTTAGATAAGTGATAAATGAAAGTGAAAGAAGTCTGTAAGATGTTACATTTATGACTTTTAAGGTTTGTGCAATGTAACTGCATGTGACAATTATTATATATTTGCTGCTAGTCTATACCTCATGTCTAATGTGAACCTAATGATAAACACTATGTGTGTAAGGGTGTAACTGTATATTCAGTATTCAACTATGTTCTAGCTTATGTAATTTAACTTTGGTATATTTGTCATTTCCCATGTTGTGTCCGGTCTGCTGAAGAATAAACCGACCTTGGACTGCACATGTTGTAAAAGGCAACAAAGCGCTAAGAACCAAACCAACGTCAGAAAGGATATTTGGTTGGTAAGCTTTTTAGGCTCCAGATATTGCTGCTAAATTGTCTATTTTTGACCCTATTGTATTCCGGGAAGACGATGATGACGATGGTGATGATAGTGGTGGTGGTGGTAGTGATGATGGCGACGGTAGTGGTGATGGTGTTGATGATGGTGATGATGATTATGATCGTGGTGGTGGTATATTTGTCTTTGCTTTAATATTACAATGAATGTGTATATATGATAGAATGTTTATGTTTGTCCTCACAGCCGTTCTGGCCCACAGGCTCTGGGTGTGCTCGAGGGTTCCTCAGCGCTCTGGACGCTGCGTGGATGATGAGACGCTGGGCCAGTCAACAGATGACGCCACTGGAGGTGATGGCGGAGAGAGAGTCCGTCTATCAGCTGTTGTCTCAGACCACGCCTGAGAACCTCTCGCGCAACATTCATCTCTACACCATTGATCCTAACACCAGGTATATCTCTACACCATTGATCCCAACACCAGGTATATCTCTACACCATTGATCCTAACACCAGGTATATCTCTACACCATTGATTCTAACACCAGGTATATCTCTACACCATTGATCCTAACACCAGGTATATCTCTACACCATTGATCCTAACACCAGGTATATCTCTCTACACCACTGATCCTAACACCAGGTATATCTCTACACCATTGACATGTGTATATGACATTCATTTAAATATGTACTACTATGTTTTGTGCACAGGACACAATCACTGAGTACTATTCTGTTATGTGTAGGTATCGTAACTTGGACAGCACATTCTTTAAGCCACATCAAGTGAGATCACAGTACGAAGGAGCCGATGCTAAAACTCTCGATGAAATAGTGAGGCTATCCGAACAAAATACCAACAAGAGATATGGTGAGTCTACTTGTAGTTCTTAATCTCTCTCACTCTCCCTCTCTCTCTCTCTCTCTCTCTCTCTCAATGCACTGCCTACTGGCAGGTCCATGGTATATAACGCTTCCATGGTTCTCTGTCTTCCTCTTCATCTCCACATAAGCGTGAATCTGTGGACATGAAGAGGAAAGTTCTTAATAGTGGTTCTCAAATCATTTGCTCTCATCTCTGCTCTCAATACTTTGTTTAATTAATGCTAAGTTAACTGCCTCTGCTATCGATGCACAGGGTTGTCATGACTGTTCGTTTGATATCACCAGACAATATGATACCGATGATGCTAATATAGTCTGTATTGTATACCTCATATTTTAATTCTGCAGTCTGTGTGACTAGTTATTAGGGTGTAGCATTTAATGTATCTGGCGCATAATTCCCCATTCCGCTAATTAATCCCCTTACATAGGTCGTATTTCCTGGATTTTGAATTTCACCTTTTATTGACAGTTCAGTTTGCTAATTGTTCTGGAGTTATTTCATAGTGCTCAAATTTGTCATGGATAACAATTGATTTTTACAATATTAAATTAAACAATTTTGAATTTCGCCTTTTATTTGACAGTTCAGTTTGCTAATTGTTCTGGATTGATTTCATAGTGCTCAATTTTGTCATGGATAACAGTAGCACTCTGATCTCATTACTGTTGTTGTGTGTGTTGATATTTAAATTAACGTTTGTCTTTCTGTCTGTGAGACTTCAGTCCAGCCAGACATAGTGAGCTCTAACAGGCGAACATTGTCGCTAGTATATATCTAGATATACTGCAAGTGGTAAGAGAAGTAAATCGATTCTCTGAGTTCTTGTACTCACGGTCATAGTAATACGAGCCAGTATCAAAGTGGCTGGAGCCAGTGGCGAAGTCGGTGATTCTCGACCGCGGATCAGTATGTGCGGGTTCAAATCTTGAGCTCGCCCGTCACTGACATCGCTTTCGAGTGAGGAAACTGACGTTAACCTAAACTTTACCAGCTTGTTTAGTAGAACTCTGAGCAGTGTTTTTGAATATACTGTTTAGTGCTCACACAGAACTAGATATCATCACGGATATACTCGTGTGTTTGTGCAGATGAGATGAGAGACGGGCAGTCGCTGTTGAAGTGGTTGCAGCAGCAGATAGAGCCCTACAGGAACATCGTGAGGGTTGATAACCTGACGATCAGCTGGGCTGACGGGCTTGCACTGGCTGCACTGCTGCACAAGTTCAGACCTCATCTCATGTAGGCGTCCTCTCATATCAATCAAATCTTCACTAGCCAATTAATCATCGTCCTCTCATATCAATCAACTGTTCACTAGTCAATTAATCATCGTCCTCTCATGTCAACCAGCTCTTCACTAGTCAATTAATCATCGTCCTCTCATATCAATCAACTGTTCACTAGTCAATTAATCATCGTCCTCTCATGTCAACCAGCTCTTCACTAGTCAATTAATCATCGTCCTCTCATGTCAACCAGCTCTTCACTAGTCAATTAATCATCGTCCTCTCATATCAATCAACTCTTCACTAGTCAATTAATCATCGTCCTCTCATATCAACTCGTCAACTCGTCACTAGTCAATTAATCGTCCTCTCATATCAATCAACTCTTCACTAGTCAATTAATCGTCCTCTCGTATCAATCAGCTCTTCACTAGTCAATTAATCGTCCTCTCATATCAATCAACTCTTCACTAGTCAATTAATCGTCCTCTCGTATCAATCAGCTCTTCACTAGTCAATTAATCGTCCTCTCGTATCAATCAGCTCTTCACTAGTCAATTAATCGTCCTCTCGTATCAATCAGCTCTTCACTAGTCAATTAATCGTCCTCTCATATCAATCAACTCTTCACTAGTCAATTAATCGTCCTCTCGTATCAATCAGCTCTTCACTAGTCAATTAATCGTCCTCTCGTATCAATCAGCTCTTCACTAGTCAATTAATCATCGTCCTCTCATATCAACCAACTATTCACTGGTCAATTAATCATCGTCCTCTCATATCAACCAACTCTTCACTAGTCAATTAATCATTGTGTCCTCTCATATCAACCAACTCTTCACTAGTCAATTAATCGTCCTCGTATCAATCAGCTCTCACTAGTCAATAATCGTCCTCTCATATCAATCAACTCTCACTAGTCAATTAATCGTCCTCTCGTATCAATCAGCTCTTCACTAGTCAATTAATCATCGTCCTCTCATATCAACCAACTATTCACTGGTCAATTAATCATCGTCCTCTCATATCAACCAACTCTTCACTAGTCAATTAATCATTGTGTCCTCTCATATCAACCAACTCTTCACTAGTCAATTAATCGTCCTCTCGTATCAATCAGCTCTTCACTAGTCAATTAATCGTCCTCTCATATCAATCAACTCTTCACTAGTCAATTAATCGTCCTCTCGTATCAATCAGCTCTTCACTAGTCAATTAATCATCGTCCTCTCATATCAACCAACTATTCACTGGTCAATTAATCATCGTCCTCTCATATCAACCAACTCTTCACTAGTCAATTAATCATTGTGTCCTCTCATATTAACCAACTCTTCACTAGTCAATTAATCGTCCTCTCATATCAACCAACTCTTCATTAATTAATCATCGTCCTAATTAACTTATCTCATTGAATTCATCTTTATTAATCATAGTCCTAATTAACTTATTGAATTCATCTCAGTGTCTCGTCTTAATGAACTCAACTAAATGAATTCATCGTAATTTTTAGTAACTCGTCCCAATTAATTCATTTTGAGTAACTAATTATAGTGTGATTTTGTTTTTATCTAATCTAGATTAATTCTATTATTAGTTGCTATTTTTCTTAGTTGTGTGACTATTACTAGTCAGTATCTTATTAGAGCTGGAGTTGCTGCTAGAGCATTCTAGAAACACTATCTGTTACTTGTTTGAATGAATTGAGAGTATGAAAAACCAACTACACTACACAACAAAGACAGTGAGAGTGCTACTGTCGTCAATGACTACAACGGGAACCGTTAAACCTAATTCAAGCCAACGTGCAAGAATCAGAAATGGCCAAAAATAGTGCAAAATTCAAAATCCAGAAAACTAACCCATAGGCTGGTATTTAAGATTCCGAACTAATCAGAAGTATTCGTATAATTGTTGTTGTAAGTTGTAACTGTACTTATTTAAGTTTTGATTAGAAATTATCCAATGTTATTCGTTTACTGTTGTACAGTAGACTGACATTATATGCTGTAACTTTAAAGAACTAGCAATTCATCTTTGGGGAAATCTACTCTTGAAGAGTAGACTGAATTGTTAATTATTTCTTACAAAAAATAAAATGTCTCTTTCTCTATAAAGATCTTAAATATTGGCAGTTTGTTGATTATATATATATTGTTTATATATTTCAAAAACATTAATTTAGGTAACTAATGTCATTTTCTATGTTTCCTACCCGGTGTACAACTAAGGAACACTGTTGCAAACGTCTAACAGATGGATGACTGAATCACGCCCTTATTGTGTTCAGTAGATTGGTAGCTGAGTATTTGATGTGCAGATCATGTGCATGGTAGAGAGACGTCAGTGGATTGGTAGCTGAGTACTTGATGTGCTGATCGTGTGTATGGTAGAGAGACGTCAGTGGATCGGTAGCTGAGTATTTGATGTGCTGATCGTGTGTATGGTAGAGAGACGTCAGCAGATTGGTAGCTGAGTATTTGATGTGCTGATCGTGTGTATGGTAGAGAGACGTCAGCAGATTGGTAGCTGAGTATTTGATGTGCTGATCATGTGTATGGTAGATAGACGTCAGCAGATTGGTAGCTGAGTATTTGATGTGCTGATCATGTGTATGGTAGAGAGACGTCAGTGGATTGGTAGCTCAGTATTTGATGTGCTGATCATGTGTATGGTAGAGAGACGTCAGCAGATTGGTAGCTGAGTATTTGATGTGCAGATCGTGTGTATGGTAGAGACGTTAGTTGTTTGTGCGTGTGTATGGTAGAGAGACGTCAGTTGTTTGTACGTGTGTATGTTCACAGAGATGTCCATATGCTTGATCCCACTCAGTACGAATCTAACATCAAACATGTGAGTAGTTGAATCCTCTAATTTAACATTCGGCAGCTTTTTAAACATTCAGCATCTCTGTTAACATTCAGCATCTCTGTTAACATTGTGCATCTCTGTTAGCATTCAGCATCTCAGTTAACATTCAGCATCTCTGTTCTATTGTACGTTGCATAAAAAACAATAGTTGAATCAGACATACTCTAGAAACTGTTTATATTAGCTAAATTAGGGCGGAATCGGATTCTGTGGAATACAAGAAGAAATTAACGCAATATGAGCTTTTATCTTTTTCAAATATCCTCGATTGTATTGGAACACACTGAAGCATACTCCATTAGTTATATAGTAATGTCACAATAACCATGATATAACAGAGATTTAAGTGAAGGTGATGTGGGCAAATCGTTTGGATCACCTGATGGAATGTGTGGACTAAGCTGCCAATTAAAGTAACGTATTATGTTTCGATATTTTCTTAGAATTGGGCTAATTGATGGATGTGTTTGATTATGGAGATTGATATTGATCGACAAATAAAGCTAAAAGCTAATGTTAACATCAGTTTCCTCACTCGAAAGCGATGTCAGTGACGGGCGAGCACATAGTGATCCGCCGTGACAGACAGAGACAGATTGATACGTACATTGATTTTTGATGGATTGATTCTCTGACTGACTGATTATTTGATCGTTTGATTAATTTATTAATTGAATAACTAACGATTGGGTAATTGAGTTATTGAATGATTTTATATTTATATTTTGAATGACACTATATTTATTTCAGTTAGCTGCAATAAGAAATGCATGAAACCTTTAGCTAGACGCACTGCTGTTCTATTGGTGATCGAAATATATATTGATTGATTGAGTTAACGATGTAATGCAGGTGTTTGAGATAGCTGAAGGGGAGCTAGGGCTGAAGCCCCTGGCTAGGTACACGGCGGGACTACCAGGGGGCGATGTGGTGGGGCCTGATGGGCGTTTGGACCCCCGCCTGCTCACCAACAATATCATGACTCCATACCTCCTTCAGTTCTACGAATACTTCAGGAGAGAAAGCAGTCAGCCAGATACAACCGGTTTGTTCCGCTTTTGACCAGTTTTTTGTAAGATGTAATTTTTCAGATTTAGCTTATTGTTAAAACCGAGAAAGTCAAGTTTAATGATTGTTTCCTGCTCGATTTGCATGCCAATGCATTAGAGAGCACTGGACTTTAACCTTTCATCTACTGATCCGCTGTCAAATAATTTTCGAAGTAGTCGGTGGCTCAACCCATTGATTTATATCTATATGGGTCAACTTTAGTTTAATTTAGTTAATTTTCCAGCACAATTTATTTTTCTGATTACTTATTGGTCAGATAGGACACTGATAGGAACTCAGAATGTAACTTTATTATTACGCGAGAAATACATCGCTGTGCGAGATCCTAGATGTTGGATATCCTTTCCATATTGCATACGCAAGTCTAAGACCTTTACCTCTTTTAATATAAATCTGTGTAAATACTTGATAGATAACTATTAGCTCACCTGGTTGTCTTCTTTTAAAATTTTATTATTTTATTTTAAATCTCAATTTAGCTATTTTGTATGCGCAAGTTCACCTATTATCATTATTTTTCTTTAAGTTCACCTTAGTTCATATTCAGTTTGCGTTTTTTCCTGTTGTATTTGCTTGTTTGTGTGTTGTGTATGTGAAGTCTACAGGGTTGAATGACCATTTTGAATGTTCTTATTAAATTGAATTGAATTGAATTATCTATTCTTGCATAGAGCTAATCAGTAGAACAGCCACTCAATACTATATTCTTTGATACAGAAAACAACCCTCAACGGGCTTCAGTGTAATATTTTAGAATAAAAATTTAAATTTAGATGCATTTCTCAAACTCGATGTTGGAGACGTCTAGAGCTGAGTACGAAGGAAAATGTAATAAAAATGTAATAGGAATGTCTCTCTTAGTGCACTGCCTACTGGCAGGTCCATGGTATATAACACTTCCACTCTTCTCTGTCTTACGCCTTCCTCTTCATTCCACATATGATTGGATCTTTACATCATCTAACAAATTACTAATAGGAGTATGTGTGTCATATTATTTGAATGCGCACAGGAGGTCAGACTCAGAGCTCTTCTGGACGTATGGATAGAGAACAGTTGACGGCTAGGTTAGCCGCCCTCAGAAAACAACGGGTAAGTGTGTGTATGTGTGCGTGCGTGTATGTGTGTGTGCGTGTCTATGTGTGTATTTATGTGTGCGCGTGTCTGTGTTTGTGTGTATATGTGATGTGTGACAATGTGTTGTGTGTGCATACATGGGTGTGTGTGTCCATGTATTTGTGTGCTTGTATATGTATGCATGCGCATGTGCATATGTGATGTTGACATTGTGTGTCTGTATTCATGCATATGTGTGTGTATGTGTTTTATGTGTCGATAGCTAGTTATCTGCGTATCTATCTATTTATCTATTTATTTGGCTGGAGCCAGTGGCGAAGTCGGTAAGATACTCAACTGTGGATCAGTAGGTGCGGGTTAAAATCATGGGCTCGCCCGTCACAGACATCGCTTTCGAGTGAGGAAACTGAAGTTAACCTTAGCTTTACCAGCTCTTTTATCTGCGATTGTTACAGGACTATAATGTTGTGTCTGTTGGTTTATCTCATTGAGCTCCATTCTGCTCTCTCATCAGCTGCTCGTTAATAGGTTGTCTGTGGTTTTAGTCTATTGATTCCAGTCACGTCGGTCTGAGATAGTAATGTCAAGTGTGAAATGGGTTAACAGGGTCTATCTTTTGGCCTAGTTGTAGATATTTCTCGTGTAGAATGGGTCAGCAGGACCTAGCCTTTGGTCAGTTACTTGTAGGTATTGCTGCTTAGTGAGTGACTGCTGCTGAAAGTTGGTAAGTAACCAGAGACCTAACCGTGTGGTAAATGAATTTTAATTACAGTATTAGTTGCTTGTAAGCTGTATAATTCATTATCTTTTAACAAAAAAACAATCTAAATTAATTTAGATTGTTTTTTTGTCAATTAATTTGAACATTTGTGAACATTTGGTGATTGTAGTCGACTGACAGTGGCGACTCATTGAAGAGAGTGAAAGAGGAGCCAAGCACTGTGGGAGAGGCTTTTGATGTCCCGTCTAAATATAGAATACGTGATATAGATGACAGTGAGGTTTGTTCAAGTACTATCTGTCAATTAATTGAACCATGGAGAACAAAAATATAAAATGTATAAATCTATCATATCTATCATATATATATATATATATATATATATATAATATAATATAAATTAAAAGTAATACAGGTTTAATGTCCGTTTCCTTATCCAAGAATGTCAGGGACGTCAATAGCAGACATTAGGAAAACCATTCAATATTAAACATTTTCAGCTGCTAGGAATTTCTTTGACTCTGTACATACTGTATGTGTTTGACTGATTTCTGCTGTTGATTGATTGATGCAGGAAGATGATGCTAGAGTTTGATCTGCTGTTGATTGATTGATGCTGGAAGATGATGCTAGAGTTTTATATGCTGTTGATTGATTGATGCAGGAAGGTGAAGCTATAGTGATATCTGCTGTTGATTGATTGATGCAGGAAGATGATGCTAGAGTGACATCTGCTGTTTATTGATTGATGCAGGAAGGTGATGCTAGAGTGATTTCTGCTGTTGATAGATTGATGCAGGAAGATGATGCTAGAGTTTTATCTGCTGTTGATTGATTGATGCAAGAATATGATGCATGAGTGATATCTGCTGTTGATTTATTGATGCAAGAATATGATGCATGAGTGACATCTGCTGTTGATTGATTGATGCAGGAATATGATGCTAGAGTTTTATCTGCCGTTTATTGATTGATGCAGGAAGGAGATGCTAGAGTGATATCTGCTATTGATTGATGGATGCAGGAAGATGGTGCTAGAGTGACATATGATATTGATTGATTGGTGCAGGATGATGATGCTAGAGTGACATCTGCTATTAATTGATGCAGGGGGATGATACTAGAGTGACATCTGCTATTGATTGATGCAGGAAGATGATGCTAGAGTGACATCTGCTATTAATTGATGCAGGATGATGATACTAGAGTGGCATATGATATTGATTGATGCAGGGTGATGACGCCACGGTTGACGTAGCTGGAATGCCAAAGTTTGAGGACATCGCGAGGGAGTTGCAGCTGATGAGAGAGATGGGAGAGTGGGACGAGTCAGTGGCGGGGCTGCATCAGCAGTCTCACGTGAGCACGCTAGCGAGGGGCCTCGAGACTCTGCTGGACACCAGGCAACAGCCTGTTCAGGTAGTCGACTCTAATAATAATAACTATAATAATAATAATAATAATAATAATTATAAAAAATTTACGTCGTTTACCCTGGTTAAACTGGGGTTTAAGGGAAGACGATGATGATGATGACGATGAACGCCGTTTCCTCATTCAAGGATAATGTTAGGGACGTCCCCGCAGCACTCATCACTTCAGATAAATTCACCCAGACCAATATTCAAAAGAAATGTGCTGATTGCTGAAGAGAAGTAAGGTCCTAAACGAAAGCCGGTCCGGTGATCAACAATGCTCAGGATAGATTAATTATGTCTACAGTGGGAAAAAGTAAGTCTTAAGCTTAATACATGAAGTCGAATGTGAAGAGCAAAAGCGAAGATAAAAAGGTAAAGAGTTCCAGATTGTGGGTGCTGCATAAGAAAATGAAATGCTTTGTAATACTTTGTTGCTGTAATTTAAAGATTAAAGTTTCTGTGATTTAAAGATCCACTCATATGCGACGTGAAGAGGAAAACACAATACAGAGGAAAGTGAAATCGTTATTTTTGCCAGTTGACAGTGCACTAAGAGACGGAACTTAGTTGCTTCAATTTTTGCAGCCAATTAAATCATTTAGTGTGCACCCTGTGCATCTTTAAATGATGTAGTTCATAAATGGATCTAAATCTAAAATTGCAAACTGGCTAATTGACATAAATGGATCTAAATCTAAAATTGCAAACTGGCTAATTGATTTTCTTTGTAAAGTTTCGAAAAATATGAACAGTAAGGCTGTGAGGTTTTGGTTACTCTTCATTCCGATATCTTTAATTAAGTTTATATTTAAACTTTGAACAGTTGTGGTCTATAGATTTAATGATCTTACAGATTTTCTCTATGAAATTTCGTTGTGAATTGGTATTCACAGAGATGTAATCAACATTAAACGTGCTTCTGTTGTTATGTTGCTCACGGTTGAAAATTCTCATAGATTTGTATATTGGTTACAGTTATAAAGTTTGGTGTGAATCCTTTTCGTACTCATGGCGTATTATGAGAACATTTTAGCAAGTATTTGAAGTGATTATATTATTTCAATTTTTCACATGTTAAACATCTGAATATATGGACGTGTTTAGTGGTGAAAAGTGATAACTGTTGAATTCTAAATTTTTGTGGGATATCAACGAGAAGTGTGCCTGAACTTGGCAAAGTAACGGTGTTTTCCCCAAGTATCTATCGAGAAATATCTATAGAAAGTTTCGATAGTTTGTCTGAGGCCCTCTAATATATTATTATTTCAATCAATCAATTACTCATGATTAAAGTTTTCTGCTTATTATTTGCTTTACATAATTTTTTGTCCTTTTAATAATGGCTAATTGATTTATTTAATAGATTTATTGCCTGACTGAGTGGCTGTCTGATTGATTAATTTAATTGTTCGGTCTACTAATTGATTTATTGATCGATTAATCGATCAATTTAAAGAAAATCGAACATATTGATCAATGAAGGATTGATTGACACTGCACAGCAACCGCAGCCTAGCAAGCAGCCAGTGGTGATGCCTCAGGGAAAGCTGCATGAGTCGGACATGTGCTATTTCTGCAAGGCTCGGGTGTACGTCGTAGAGCGGTACACTGCTGAGGGGCTGTACTTCCACCGTGGATGTCTGCGCTGTGACTACTGCGCTGCCTCGCTCAAGCTCAGCAGCTACGCGTTTGACAGGGACGCTACTGGAAGAGGTTAGTTAAGTGATTATATACATGAAGAGGTTAGTTAAGTGATGCTATACAGGAAGAATTTAAGTGATTCAATATGGGAATAATAACAATAGGAGTGCTACAGTCGTCAATGACTACAACGAGCACAATTGAGACAAAATCAAGCCGGCGAGCAAAAAGAAGGTCCAAAAACGGTGCAAATTCCAAAATTGTTCTATGTGCAAAATTCATGTATGGGTTATTACGCCTGAAATAAAGCAATAAATAAAAAAATTTAACAAAATTAAACCCATTGTGGTTTAGTTTCTCTTGTTACTTTTATTTTTATGTTTCGTGTTTCCTTTTGCATTTCTATTTGCATATTTTTCTTTTGTATTGGTGACCTTGTAGGTCGATTCTACTGTCAGCAGCATCAGGGTATGAAGAAGCAGCTGCAGAAACCTCCTGCAGCAGCTGCTACAGCAGCTGTGAGGAGGAGTGGTCGACATCAGCAGCAGCGGGCTGCTGCTCGCAGTAAACAAACATCTGGTTAGTTATTATTCAGCAGATGTCAGTAGTAAAAATGTTCTTCAGTTTTCTGTTACAGTTGTGCTTTACTACAGTGACTGCTAATCATCATCATCATCATCATCACCATCTTCCCTTAAATCCCAGTTTAACTAGGGTCGGGATACGAATGAAGTTTATCCATTCGTTTACTACAGTGACTGCTAATAGTTTATTTAATTTACTATCAAACTAATTTGCCGTCTATTACCAGAATTGGTTATAAAAGATACAATCCTTGTGAAATTATGCATAGTCAGGTATAGCTTGCCATTTTTTCATTGATTTCACTATGTAAAAGGTTTTGTTATGGTTGGCACAGTATATCAATATGCCAAACTTTTGACGTCATGTTATCCTGGTTCATCAGCATCATCATCAACTTCCTTGAAATCCCAGTTTAACCAGGGTCGGTATACGACCCTGGTCGTAAAGACATGTTATCCTGGTTAGTTTTGATTTTCTAATTTTCCTTTTGCTCTAACAAAGTCGTATATTTCCTTGTCCTAAGGTTAGGGTTTTTGATAGAGTAAGGATTTGTGGTTATATTTAAGGCAGGCCTATGAGGAGACGTGTTTTCAAATCTCTGATATATAATGGATAATTCTCTAGAGCCTGTATGTTATTGTATAACTAAATGTACAAAAAAAGAACAATTTTAAGGCTCTATCAATATTAGTACGGCGCCGGCGTGGTTCTGCATGTAAGAGTATATCTGTTAACTGCAGATCAAGCTATGCACACTACAGGAGGCAGCATGCCGAGAGAGAGGGTGGAGTACGTGACAGAGAGCGAGATGGAGGAAGATGAACAAGTGCAGGCCAGACACAATAACATCACACTGCTGCGTAATACTGCTTACAGTGACTCTAGGTATGCTGTGTAATATTGCTTACAGTGACTCTAGATATGTTTGAAGCTGTCTCCGTTTTGTAGGTTAACGAAGGCGGCATTGTGTAAATGCTACACTAAGTCTATGCACTGGCATATTATATATAAATTATACAGGACAGGACTGTTTAGTGATGTGTAAGTAAAACCAGATGAACGCTAAGTAATTTTGAATCATATGATGTGGTAAACTGTTCCTAGCTCATCATCCTCTGAGCTTGAGCTCCAATTCTCTGATGACGACGCCACGGAGGAGGAGCCAGACAGGATGTGGGCGGAGCTTGCTGCTCGTAGTCTCCGCCTACGTCACCTTTCCTCCAATAAGATGTCAGACGGTGTAGGAGGAGCCTCGCAGTCAACCAATAGCGTGCCTCCAGCAGTGAGAAAGGGGAGTGGTAGTGGGGGAGGGGCGAAGAAGGTCAGGACAGGCTCGTCAGATGTCAGCTCAGGGTCTGATACGATGGGTGCCAGTGACGCAGACTACGAGACTGATAATAGCAACATCAGTGAAGCAGATGATGATCAGCTGATGACTGGTGGACGCTCTAACAAAGGTAGAATAACGTCTCACTGGTGTTGTGTACATGTGTTTATAGGTCTTTCTAATAGACGTGTTGTGTACATGTGTTTAGAGGTCCTTGTAATAGACGTGTTGTGTTCATGTGTTTAGAGGTCCTTCTAATAGACGTGTTGTGTACATGTGTTTAGAGGTCCTTCTAATAGACGTGTTGTGTACATGTGTTTAGAGGTCCTTCTAATAGACGTGTTGTGTACATGTGTTTAGAGGTCCTTGTAATAGACGTTTTGTGTTCATGTGTTTAGAGGTCCTTCTAATAGACGTGTTATGTACATGTGTTTAGAGGTCCTTCTAATAGAAGTGTTGTGTACGTGTGCTTATAGGTCCTTCTAATAGACGTTTTGTGTACATGTGTTTAGGGGTCCTTCTAATAGACGTGTATTATACATGTGTTTAGAGATCCTTCTAAAGGACTTATTTTGCATAAGTCGTTTTTCGACTTCTTAACTGCCCACAAACTGATCGCTATTCAAGAATTAACAATTCATCATCTTCATCCCTTGAATCCCAGTTTAATTAGGGTCGGGAGTTGAAACTTTTGTGGCAATTTCTGGAGCCTAGACTTTCACCCACCAACCAAATGGGTTTTGGCGTTGGTTTAGATCTTAGTGCTTTGTCGCCTTTTACGACGTGTGCTGTTCACGATTGGTCTATTCGTCAGCAGCCCGGACACAACAAGGGTAATTCTACAAGCGAATTATTAACATTAAATAAATTATTAGCCCTGCCTGCAACTTTATAAGGATAATTGTAATTTTTTTCTATACCACAAGTATACTGTTAGAGTCTTTACTGCAGGATAATGAAACGTGATCTCCTACTGATGAGGCAAGTGTGCTATTGACTGGGGCACCGGCTGATACAAAATATTTATAGTATTAATATCCTAAATTGTGAAACAGAAATTTACAATGCTGTCAATTTACAAATTTACAATTAGGTGCTAGAAATGTCGACATTTAGAATGTTCAAATGTCGCAATATTTTGCATATTATTTTTTGCATTCTACATTTCGACTTTCCCAGCTCCTAAGAGACAGTATTGTCTATTTTGTATCGCTGTCATTGGATAATTAAATATTTTGTAATTAAGAAAAATTTCATAGTTTCTATCGTCTGATTTCTTATGAGATTAACACATTTGTCATATTTATCTTTGGTATGCTTTTTCTTCTCTCTGTTTTTGATTTTGAATATATTGTGATAAGCCATGTTTTGTTGAGTTTGGCAATGTGACTCTGAGTAGGATGACATTTATCCATCTAAATAGAATGACAATTATCAATATAATGACAATTATCAAAAGTGTCTTATTATAATAAGACGCTTTTGTGATATAGTTGTATTATTTGATCCTGGCTTACAGGAATTTAACAGTTTCAACTAAGTTTCATTGAAATTGCTTCTCAGGCTAAATTTCTTCTGGCAACATCTCTTTAAAATATGACTAACTCTGAGCTCAAGTTAATCTCTTTAGCTTATGTCATTTGCATAAAATTCTATTATACACGTATAGGCCTAATAACGCTGTGATGCACATATATTTTTTTTAATATTTTATAACTCGCTGCTTGTCTGTCGTGTGTGTAGAGTCTAAGTACATGTTGGCACGGGTTGGCAGGAAGGCGGGAGGTGTGGTGGAAGAGATCCTCGATATGGAGGAGAGGAGACGTAAAGCGAGTGAGGATAGCCTGGTGTCAACCCTCCTAGCCTCCCTCACCACCCCGCCCAGGCGTGCCGACCAGCAGGGTGTCGCCGCACCCAAGCCTACCATCAAGTCCGCCGAGATACTGCGCAACCGCATGGCCTTCTTCAGTGCAGTCACGCAGCCTGTGAGAATCAACGCCAAGCAGTTTCTTGGATTAGACAGTCAGGAATCTGCTGCTGCGGCTGAAGCTGCTGTGGCTGAAGCTGCTGTTGCTGAAGCTGCTGCTGAAGCTGCTGCTGAAGCTGCTACCTCGGAAGCCGCTGCTGCTGATGCGGCTTCTGCTGAAGCCGTTGCTGACGGCGCAGCTGCTGATAGTGGCTCAGCTGTTACGGCTGAAGAAGCTGCTGCAGTGCTGGACAGTAAAGCTGCTGATACAGCTGTGGTTGATGCAGTTGACAGCTGTACAGCTGCTGATGGATCTGAACTGGTTTCTAATGTCACTGAATCTGAACAATCATCTAGTAGGCAACGGGAAGTTTTGGATGCTCTCAGCCAGAAAGAGGTGAACGATGAAGACGAGTCTCCCAGTAGAGAGATCGAAGGTGGTACTGCCTCAGGTGTGTCTGTCGGCTCATCCCATGTGACGAAGAACCAGGGCAAAGAGAGGTCTAAGGAGATACCAAAAGGTATAAAGAGAATGGAACTTTTGACGACAGATATAGCGAAGACATTGATTGCCCCTGGTGTGGGAGAGATACAGACAGTGCCTGTAGTGTCTGTTGACATGAGTAGTGATAGCGATGATAGTGAGTTAATCAGTGATGGTGTAAACAAGAACGAAGAAGTTGTTTCTCCAGCTGTCGAGTCCACGACGGCTTCAACGGGTATCCATCAACTATCTGAACGAGGTGACATTGCTGATGACGATTGTATCGTAAATAGTATAAATAACGCGGATAATATAACGAAGATGGATGTTTCTGGAAGCCCGTCTTTGAGAACTAGCTCTCCCTGCAACGAAGCGCTGCCGATGGAATTGACGGAGAGTGAGAGACTGGAAGAGGAAGAGAGAAACTGGGAGTTGGAAAGAGGAGACAGTGACCGCAGTCACTGCGAGCACATCTTTGCCAGCAAGATCAGCGATGACGAGGATTACGACAGAGGCAGTCTGATCTCTGGACAGTTAGGTGGTGGCTATGATGATGATGCCGTCAGCTGGGTTACGGCTGCTACCACAGTAACGTGTGTGGATAGTGGTAGCACTGTGGCCACTCTTCCCAAAGCTGAACAGATGGAATCCACATGTGAAAATGTGATAAGTGATGAAGCCAAGCGGGGCGCTCGAGAAGTGGATATTTCCAGTGTAGATCATTCTGGATTGGAAGCGTCAGTTTCTGGAGGTGAAGCAGGAGTAGGTGTGACGGAGTCGATGGTACTGGAGACTGAATCCTCAGTAGTGGGGGAGGAGTTATCAGTGCTAGGGGTGGAGTCATCAGTGCTAGGGGAGGAGTCATCAGTGCTAGGGGTGGAGTCAGGCACTTCTGTGGATACTGTAGTCCCTAGTCACTTGCACGGTATCTTTTCTGCCGACAGCTCTTTTCCACCGATAGATGAATCCTCCTTTAGTGGAACGGTGGAATTAAGTGGACTATCTGAAGTCACAGGCGCCGTCACTACTGTATCAAGTGATGTGGCCTCCAGTGGAATAGCTGATACTAAACTGGAGTCTGTTGATAAATCTAAATCAGGTCAAAAGTCTGATGCTAAGATTGGATCTGGTGAAAAATCGACGACAAAGTCTGCAGGCAGGTCTGGTGTTAAAACTAGATCAGGTAGAAAGACTGGAGGTAAGTCGACGTCGAGGCCTGGTGCTAGGGAAAGCTCCAGGTCTGAGGTAATACTGGACGCTAGGGAGGCTGTCAGTGGCTCAGCGCCCAAAGCGCTTATAGACAGCTTTAGCTCTGATGACGATGTTTATGTGCCTACTGTGGTATCAATTGCTGACGACAAAGGAGCCAAGGCTTCTGCTTTAGATTCATCAAGTGCCGATCATTTGACTAATATTGTTGGTGAGTCAACTTCCACCTCTGCTGGTATCACAGCTACGGCTTACGTCTCTCCGGATACTGTTAGTTCAGCAGCTGCTGCTTACTCAACTCTTGCTGTTGTTAATTCAGCAGCTGCTGCTGACTCATCCCTGGCTGCTGTCATTTTAACAGCTGCTGCTGAGTCATTCCCTGCTGCTGACTTTCCGACTGCTACTGAATCATCCCCAGCTGCTGTTGAATCAGCAGCTGCTGTTGAATCAACAGTTGCTGTTGACTTGTCCACTGCTGCTGCTATTAGTACTGGAAGGGTCCAAACTGAGCTAGACGCTCCTTGTGCAAATATTTCAAATAGTGACGTGAATGAAGCTCCAGCTGCTTCATCGTCGAGTTATGCGCCTGCAGTATCCGCTCAGTCTACTGTTTCTACTGTAAACAATGTAGAACCAATTCTTTCTTCTTTCAGTATATTCAATGATGCCCTCAATCAACGGACACCTACTTCTGTTGCTGCTACCACTGCATCTATATCTAACGACTCTTTTACTAGCATTTGTTCTACTGCTGTGCTTTCTAGTTCTACGTCTACTGCAGCTGTGCAGATTGCTTCTTGCAGTGCTGCTGTCGTCACTTCTCCAGCACCGACCTCTGTTGGAATGAATCCTGCTGAGTCAGGTAGAGCTCCAACATCAGAGCCATTACGAGGTCCAGAGCAGAAGAGATCTCGAGGTGATGGTATCCCTGCACACCTAGATCCTCTGGCAAGGATAGATCTTCTACTGGAGAGTCTTTCCTCCTCGAAGACATCACCCGTCCAGTCGCCTTCATCTTCAGCTGTGGTGGGGAGACGAGGAGCCCAGATGTCGACCTCGTCTCTGGGAGCTAGCCACCAGCAGCTGGACGAGTCTTCCTCTGCTGAGAGACCGAGCTCTCTTGTGCTTGGTAACTCTGCTGGTGCAGAACTACGTGATGAAGTTTTGTCTGGTCCAGTGGCATCATCATCTGATTCGTGTCCCATCTCAACAACTAGTGGCTCTCTCGACATGACCAGTGGCCGGTTTTCACGTGGTGAGGGTGATGTAGTAGCAGATGAGGGGGGTGAAGCTGAGCAGCAAGGTGGGGGTGACGTTCTGCAGCATAATGTACAGTATGAAGAGGGGGATCACGCCGTGAAACCAGTTGAGATCGTAAAGATCGTCCCAGCAGAAGATAGCGTCAAGCAACCGACTGGCCAGAGCGGTATTGTGGAAGAAGGCTGTGGAATGACGGAGAGCCTCTCAGAGAGTGATAGGTTGGGTGTGGAGTATGATGACACCCGATGTGGCACAACGGCTGATGATCTGTCGAGCGTTGAGTTGCTCATCGATGATGTACCAGTAAGAGACATGGATTCTGGCGATGAACATATCATAACCAACGGCGTCGAAAGTTGTAACGGTGAATTTCTCCGCAGAGCGGGAGCCGATGAGTTATCAAATGAATTAAAAAAGCAAGGGCTTTTACAGTATGATGATGAAAAGGCGAAGTGTTCTGCAAACCAATCAGTTATAAACAATAACACTATAAATGAGTTACATAATAAGACTGAAAGAGTTAAACAAGATGTCTCAACGAAGAGTGCGGCTAGTGAAAATAGGAAGAATGCAGGCACTTCTGGCAATGGCAGTGGAGGTGATGGGAAACAGGCGGCTTCGCTCTCTGCTGATACCAGAGCTGCCTCTGTCGTGTCCCCCATCAGATTGCTCGATGCTAAGAGAAAGTTCTTCTGTGAGGCGCCGCAACCTGTCAGGATCGATCCTCGCAGCGTGTTCAGAGAACTTCAGAAGCCTGCATCGGTACCGAATGCTTTGTCAGAGGATAAGGCCAGTAGTGTGGAACACACTGCTTCTGTGCCCCTGCTGAAGTCAGCGGTAGGGAGAGGAACGCCAGTGGAAGAAGGAAGAGGGACACCAGGAAAGCAGACAGAGATAATTCGAGATAGTCCTCTCCATTCCACTCAACCTCTACCTGCTACTCCGCAGTCAGCTGATTCAGTCAATCCTCTGAGCGAGTGTCAACACTCAGTCATCTCTGACACTGCTTCACAGTCTGGCAAGCCTGACGCTAAATCAGCGTCCAGCAAACCTCAGGTAGGTTCAGCATCCAGCCTGACTAATCTTGGATCTGATATTGTAAGACCTGCAGTTGAAGATCAGGACGAAGGTGAGTCAGAAGGTATGGCAAGTCCTCAGGTCAGTCGATCTGTGGGTGGTGTCAGCCTGACGAAGAGTGGCTCAGACAGGAGCACAACGTCGTCAGGCAAGAGCGGCTCTGAGAGGACGAACAAGTCCTCGGGACTTCTGGGAAAGATCAGGTCACAGACCTCGGTGGATTCCTCCGTGAAAGTAGCCGCAGTGGATATAGGAACGGCAGAGCTGGGACCGGGATCAGTTCCGCCGCTGAGAGCCAAGAGATTGGACGAGGTGTCAGGCGGCAAGGCCAGGCCAAGCTCAGCGTATGTGATGATGTCGAAAGGTTGGTCGAGTGGACAGAAAGGTTCTGGTAAATCTACGGCAGCCGCTAAACAGTCTGGGTCGGCTGGTAAAGCGGTAGCAACAGAAACTCATCTTCCTCTCACTGTACGTTTGATTAACTCTTTCTATTTCATTGATTTATTTCTATTTCAATATTCTATAATATACTTGTAAATACTGTTTATAATTTATGTTAGTTTTATATTGTATATTTGTTATATATTGTTATATTGTATATTAGTTTTATAATATATTTATAAAAGAGCGCCTAGGCTCCAGAAATTGCTACAAAAAATTAAACGAATGGAAAAGTCTCAAATAGGGGATTGGCTGGTGGTGTGGTGTAGGAAAGATAGGATTTCAGACAATCTATTTGTATCGCGACCCTGGTGGTTAAACTGGGATTCAACGGAGGAGGATGATGATGATAAATAGTGTAAAAAGTATCATTTCTAATGATAATTGATTAGGAGAATAGTTTAAAACAAACATAGGGCTGCCTCAGGGTGACTGTGTTAGTCCGATTTTATTCACATTTTATTTAGCAATGGCACTAAAATCTAAGGAAGAAGATTTAGTTAAGAATTAGAACACATTTTGAAATAGAAGTGAAAATAAAGTAATAATAGAATATAATCGAACATCAATTGATTGTGGATTGCACATTTTAAAAGAGTTGAAAATTCTGGTGTTAAGCGCTTACTTTAAATATGGTGATGTCATAGCAAGCAAACGTCCAGCTTTAAAAAATTATGAAAATATTGCTTAGGTGAATCTGTGTTAGTAAATCTTGTAGAAAACTACATTAATAAAATTATATCTCTTACAATTAGATTACTTCAAAGAGTACCGGCTTTCGTTTAGGACCTTACTTCTTCTCAGCACATTTCTGTTGCAGATCGATTTTGGTGAATTGACCTGCAGTGATGTGTGCTGTGGGGACGTCCCTGACATCATTCTTGGACGAGAAAACGGACGTTAAACCTTTATTATTATTATTATTATTATTACCATTAGATTCTCGAACGCATCAAGTTTATTCGTATTTCTACCCTAGTTATACTGGAATTTAAGGGAATGTGATGATGATGATGATTAGATTTCTCGTATTGAACAGGCTGAAGCCAGTGGCAGCCTCTCTGACAGCGGTAAGAGCAAGTCCTCGCGTCACGGTATCTTTCATAAATCATCTTCAAGCGCTGCACCTGCTTCAGCAGCTTCCAAGCACAAGAAAGACTCCGCCTGGACCTCCGTCGACTCTGCTGCTTCAGCTGCTGGTGCTTCCACTGCAGCTGCTGCAGCAGATAAGAAAGATAAGAGAAAGTCTCTGCTGTCAATGTTCAAACCCTCATCACGCAGCGATTCAGAGAGGCTTGTCAAGAGCCCTGTGCCTGTTAATCAAGGTCCTGCTGCTGCTCTGATTGGTCAGGCTGCTACAAGCGCCGCCTCCACTCATCTACAGGTAATTGATAGATATATATTTATATCTAATTTCTTTTCTTATATTGTGAAAACTTGCCTTATTCGGTTTTGTAGATTGACTGTTGCTTGTTACTATTTTTCAGATAATTTCATAAAGACGTGCTTTAAATAGAATTTTTGCACTTCACTAACTTCGGATAATATTTTTTTTAAATGCCGTTTATGGAATGCCCAGTGTTGGATGAAGATGAAATGTGATGTTAGACTGTGGCATTTTAAAATCTGCAATTCATCTTATGCGTTAAATCAATTGTAGTGAGTTTAAAGATTAAAATTATAAATAATTTGAAGGTAAATTATGATAACATATGAGATTGCAGACGATGTTTTATGAATTCTGAAGCAAAGGATGACTTCTGAAAATTCTAATTTATAGTGTGAGCCCCTGAACGTAAATCCAATTCTGAAATCCAATTGTAATTTTTAATCTGACATCAACTGCTCATTACAGTTACCCATCTTTTTACTTCTCATAGTTATCATGGACGACGGTGGCGCTCAAATCTTTGTATTTTATGCACTACAGTCTAGCTCAGCTCCAGGATCAACTGCTACCTCGCCCCCACCAGACCTCAAGTCATCTCCTCACACACCGACCGAGGTGGTGAAGCAGCATCAGTTGAGCGGGGCGGAAAAAGCCAAGTCACTTCCTGCAGAGAAAAAGAGACAATCAGCCAGCATGGCTGACGAGGCCAGGAAGGTACGAGTGCTTTACTTTCTCATTTAAAACGTGTACGTTTTAAATGAGAAAGGTTTGAACGTCTGTTTCGGCTCTTGAAAGGGGTCGGTTTAGTTTATTAGAGCCCTGCTTTCAATCTCTGGAAGTAATAATTTACATTGAGGGACAATTAAGCCATATGTTGTTACTGACTTAATCGGTTATATATATATATATATATATATATATATATATATATATATGTGTATATATATATATATATATATATATATATATATATATATATATATATATATATACTTGTATACTGTATATATATATATACTGTACTATATATACTGCATATATATTTATATATATTGCTATTTAATTTATTAATTTTATATCTCAATATTGGATTAATTAAGCTATAGGTGCAGTGTTAAACATCGGTTATCAAAATTTGCTTAACCTTTCTGTTTTATTCTCAGCCTAATTGGTCAGTTAATTCTTTACCGACTGAACAGTTTTAACAGTAATCAGAGATCCTATAGACTAGTCTGCAAACAGTCTGTGTATGATTAAATTAGATGATTAGATTGATTAAATGGATGCACCATCAGACAAACTAGTCAACTGAGTGCCTATCAGCTTTCGTCATGTGTATCACGGAAATACCAGAAAATACAAGAGTGGTGGCATGATCTTAGTACTCTCTCGCAATGAAACGATTTCTAATGATCACTGGTCTACAACATTAGAAACCTTGTGACGGAAAATTGTGACGGAAAATAGAGAACTTAATTGATTGATCGATTGATAGATTTATTAATTTATGAGTTAATTATTCGTTGATTGATCAGATGATTGATTGATAAATAAGTGAATATAGTCCTATGATTACTATCGCAGATACCACTATTCTTACTGCCAATCATTGCTGTTTTATGATAGGCTGCCCATGAGAAGAAGAAGTCTACAGAACACAAGAAATCTCGCAATGGCAGCAGCAGCAGCAGTGGTAACAAGTCCTCTCGTAAACACGACCAGCAGGGTCAAGGTCATGTGGGGTCGATGTACGAGACTATGGCGCCTATAATGGAGGGAATCAAGAGAGTGGAGAAGAGGAATAAAGACAAGAACAACATTAGAGATAGGATACAGGCCGTGGCGCCGCCACCCGCTAAAGCTCCCTACACTGTTCTACTGCCGCCTAAAGCTGACGGTATGCTTATCTGTCTGTGTGCGTGCGTGTGTGTGTTTGTATTTGTATCCGGCTGGAGCCAGTGGCGATGTCGATAGAGTTATTCAACCGCGGATCAGTATGTGCGAGGTTCAATCCTGGACTCGCCCGTCACTGACGTCATTTTCGAGTGAGGAAATTGACGTTAACATTAGAATTTTTTACCAGCTTTTATTTGTGTGCGTGTGTCTGTTTGTTTTGATATCTGTCTGTCTGGATGTTTGTAGGTCAGTTTAACCCTGTTTATTTATTTCTTCTGTTTTAATTGCTTTAATATTATTATATGTTTTATTACTCTTTTTCTTTTAAATCTCTAGTTTGTTCATATATGTTTGTGGTTATTCACATTGTACCTACAGTATGTTTAGCTCGTTATTGTCAATATTAAATGTTGTTGTATGTGTGTATAGTGGAAGACTTTGAGACTGAGAGTGAAGTGGGAGATGACAGGCAGTCTGTTCTCAGTCTGACGGTAGCTTCTTCTGAGGTAACTCTCCATTCTCTGTAGACTTCATATTGCTATTTGTTTATTTATTGTTATTACCACTACTGCTACTGCTGCTGCTGCTACCGCTGCTGCTACTACTACTTCTACTTCTACTACTTCTACAACTACTAATTAATGAGCAATGGCTGATCTTAAAATGAAATATTGCTGTACTTATGACAACAAATTCGAATTCACTTAACAACTGTCATTGTTCCATAGATTGAGATTTTGTTAAGTTTTTAAAATATCTGTCGATATACTTTATTTTCACGGTGTGCAGTAATGATTGATTGATTGGTTTAAAGAATGATGGACAGATGGATTGATTGATTAGCTGGTTGATCTGTCAGCCGGCCGATGGTTGTGAAAGGGAGATGAATACGTCATGTGCAACACAGATAGCTGCGGCGACAACATAGTAAGACATCCAGATTGACTGATAGACTGTTTGATTGTTTGCTTGGTTGATCGCAGGTTGCTCACGAGGGAGGTATTGATGAGGTGTGTGCAAACAGACAGCTGCGGCGACAGCAGCGGCAGACAGCGAGACGAGCGAAAGAGAAACAAATGAAGCGCCTACGAATAGCACAGGAGATCCAGAGACAGTTAGAAGAGGTGGAGCTTAAACAGCATGACGTGGAGCTCAGGGGTGTGGCCATAGAGAAAGCTCTGCAGGGGGAGGACCTAACTCCTGGTTAGTAAATCGTTTCGCTAAATCCAACTTAGCGATGCTTCTGTTAATCAAAATTAATCTATTATAATTATTGATGCTTTGAAATAAAACTTGACGATTAATCGAAATTGAAATTGAGATGAAATTCACTATTGAAATTAAAATGATCTTTCAAAAATGGAGTTTGCAATTGAAATTGGAATTATTGATCAACAATTTATTTGAAATTGAAGTCTAAATGACTTTCCTCAATCGAAACTCTGAAATGCATACATTTTGTTGGTTTATCCAAGCTTTTTGTACCATTTTCCATACTTACGATTGCTGATAGCTTTTCTTTACTGCTTGGACGAAAATTCTTATGAAAATAGGACGCAAATGATTTATATCCAGCTATCGTCGGTGAACACCTTTCTATTGACGTTTTCATTTTTCGGTTACCAATTGGTGTATACCTCGGTTTTCGCTACAGTTCAAGTTGACGGAATCAATGTTTTCATCTGACTACTATTTCATTTACAGTTTTCGTCAACTGGCTGATTATTTTATTCTTATTTTTTATTTTGTCCTAACGTCCTTGACATCATCCTTGTATGAGGAAATAGACGTTAAACCTTTATTATTTATTTATTTATTTTATTTAATTTTTGTATTTTGTATTTTACACTGATTAAGTTCAGTTTGTATGAACTTGCCAATTAACATCTATAAAACGGCTGTGTCTGTTGTGACAGAGCTATCAGGTGTCTTGCTGACCAGCCACGTTACAGCTGCTGCAGCTACGCCCACAGCTGCTGCTGCCACGCCTACAGCTGCTGCTGCCACGCCCATTGCTGGAGAGCTGAGCAGAGAGATGCAGCTGATGCAGGAGTGGTTCAACATTGTCCACGAGAAGAACGCTCTGATGAGATACGAGTCTGAACTATTTGTCCAGTAAGTATGCGCATCTATTTAAATCATTTTTTACTATTTTAGTATGCATATCTATTTAAATCATTTTTACTATTTCAGATTAGTGAAATCTCCTTTTCTGCGGACATCAATTACATCCGTAGAAAAGGATTAATGGATATTAGTTTAAATGGTTCAGATTTCTTTATAACGTATTTTTTAAAAGGCGTATTAATTTAATGTACTTTTATTTGAATCAGTTTTGGAATAAGCAATAATAAATCATATTTGAAAACGTTCCGTTTGTGGATGTCTTATCGTTCAGGTTACCACTCGCGTGGAAAACCTGAAATTTTGGGTTAATTTTATTTAATCCAACCAAAGCCTGGAAGAATGAAATAATTCCTGGTAATCTATATAATCTGCAATTAGCATTAGTAGTCTTAGCGAATTAGTTCTTAGGATAATGTGCGTAAGACTGGAGTAAATAAATTAGCCAAGTAATTTTTTATTTCTACTATATTCTAGCCTTTAGAGCTGTGGGTTTTTGCAGCCGTTATTAATGATAACGTTTTACTGATGAAGCCTAATGACTCCTAATGATCTAAGTGAGATTTTACTTAAATCCATTCAGTTTTATCAGTTCAATATCGATTTCGTTTCTCCTGAGATGTCGGATAGTATCCAAGTCATTTTTGTTATCACGTTAAATAGTGGCGTTGCTTGTCGTGTTCGGATTTGTGGTTATCAGCATAAACGTTACCTTCTGTTATAAATTGAAGTCATGATAGATTATATTTACTTGTATTGATTTATTAAATGACTAATTATTTATTATAGGATTGGCGGATCAATTGATTAATTCTTTAACACATTAATCTATTATTGATGTATTGATTGATTGGTTGAATTATGGATTGCTTGATTGACTGAGTGACTGACTCACTGATTGATTGACTTATTAATTGATTGATTGAATGATTGATTGATTGATAGATTTATTAATTGAGTGATTGAATGATTAATTGGCTGACTGACTGACTGATTGATTGATTTATTGATTAATTGATTGGTTGATTATTTAACGGATTGACTGATAGACTAATCAACTGATTGATTGATTGATTAGTGCGCGAGAGTTAGAGTTGGAGGACAGACAGTGCAGACTGGAGGCTCAGCTCAGAGAACGTCTGCCGAGCACTGGTTGCTTTCTCTCTCTATCTCTCTCTGTCTTTCTCTCTCTCTCTCTCTGTCTATATATATTTCTCTAGTTTCTCTCTCTAACTCTAATTAAATTTAGAGCAAGTACAAGGTAAATGTAAAATCATTTCGCAGAGGCTGGCCTATATATGTAAATTAGAGATGGAAATTTTATGAATTTCCAGAGTTCGATTCTTTGAAAATGAAAGTTCAGGTTCGATTTGCAGTCGACAATTTGAGTGTTCGGTTCTGTTCGGTTTGTTGAAAATGAAAGTTCGGTTCTGGTTCGGTTAGAAATTGACAATTTTAGAGTTTGGGTTCGGTTCGGGTTCGGCTTGCTTTCCACCTCACAAAAGTTCGATTCGAGTTCGAAATGGTTTGGTTTAGGTAATGTTGCAATTATTTAACATTACTAAAAATAATCTTGGATATGATAAACATGTTTTAAATGGTTTATGGTAAATGTGTTTTAAAATACATGAATTAATAATAACTGCCATGTTTTTCACATGGGTAAAAATATGACAGTGAAAAAAGGAGAGAAGTTGTATTTATTCCTGTACATTTCAAAATTTCTTAAAATATTTTAAGTTAACCAACGAATGTTCATAAAATATATATTTAGCTTTATTACTCTATATGAAAAATTCTCCATGATTATAATCAGCAAATAGAATGGTTCATCAATTTAAAAATATATTTTGTCACTAGGCCTATGTATTAGAAACGTTTATAATGAAGTGGAAATGTCTTGGCCAAAATTTGATATTTCAAAGGCAAAGTGAAATTTATTAACATAAAAATGTCAAATAAGGACGATTTGGTAAACACGTGCCCTTCCACAGAAAAATGATGCAATATCACACGTTTACTATCAACTGAACCAGTAAGAAACTTCATAATTCGCCTCAGGGTTTCAAATTTGAAACTAGTTTATTTGAGTCCAGCTAGTCATTTCCATCCTTTTCCATATCCACATTTCCAATGCTTCTAGTTTCCTGATATTTTCTTGCCTTGATGGTCATGTTTCACACCCATATAATGGCGTGGTCCATACCAAGGTTTTCGCTATTTTTATCTTAGTGTCTTTCGTTAGGCTTCTTGTTAAAAGTTCTTTCCTATTTTCGAGACTTCTTTTGCTTGTGAAATCCTATTATGCATTTCAGTCTCACATTTCCCATCATCTGCTATAGTATGACCTAAATATTTGAAATTCCTTACCTGTTCCAATTTCGTAACATTTACTATAATATTGACTTCACCTCTATTCTGGGATGCTCTCATCACTTTTGTCTCTTTGATGTTAATCTTATTCCATATTTCAATGCTGTAGCATTCAGATTATCCATTATCTTCTGTCGACCAGTCTCGCTTCCTGCTACCATTCCTTGTAATGCTACCATTCCTTCTTATTGCTATCTGTTATTAATTTTAAAATTTGTGTCGGAACCAGCCTAATTTGAATATATGCTATTAGATACTGTGAGACATGTAAATTCAAAAACTAATATATATGTGTATTATCTCTATATAATGTCAAACATGCTCCATATTACCTTAATGAAGACTTAATATAGCTGAAAAGAAAAGTGTTCTTTGCTCCTGAAGCTGGCGAAGGAGAAAGGAATTTCAAGTGATCGGTTCGGGTTTGGTTCAGGTTCGGCCAGAGTCTGGGTTCGGGTTCAGTCAGAGTCTGGGTTCGGTTCGGTCAAAATTCCAGATTTTAGGATTGGGTTCGGTTCGATTCCCATCTCTAATGTAAATTGGTGATATTCTAATTTTACTGTAGTGAAGATCACACTGGTACTTTACTGAACTACTATGGTAACATACTTACTATAGGGTCATTATGTTTATGTAAGTGGCTACATGCAGTGCTAATCCTTCATCGAGATTGAATTGATTGATTAATAGGTTGATTGATTGATTGATTGATTGATTGATTAGTGGACGTGGAGAGAACGGCAGAAGAGAAGGAAGAGGAGAAGAGAATTCTGCAGGAGTTGATGGAAGTGGTGGAGCAGAGAGATGCTCTTGTAGCGTTGCTGGAGGAAGAGCGTGTCAGGTAAGTTTCTCTTTCTATTTATTTATTTCTTTTAAAAATCAATAAAGATTGGATAACCCTGTTCCTGTCTCACTTACAAAATTCAAATCCAGTGCCACTAGCGTCAACAGAGTCAGTGAACCATGGTTAACCAAGAAGCTTAAATTGTTTTTAAAACGTTAAAAATGGTGAAAGAAATATTCATCATCATCATCATCTTCCCTTCAATCCCAGTTTAACCAGGGTCGGGATACGAATAGACTTTCTCCAGTCCTCTCTGTCCCACACCATATCATCAGTCAATCCCCTATTTTTCATGTCCTTTTTAATTGCCGCATCCCATGTCAATTGTAATCTACCTCTCTCTAGCTTAGCATCCAACTCCTCCCTCCAAACTATCTTTACCACATCCTATATATATCGTCATATATATATATATATATATATATATATATTATAATTATATCAATAATTGAATTAAATATATCCTCATATATATATATATATATATACATACATACATGTATAATTATTATTGATATTAATATCATCAATCAATAAGAATTTAACGTCCGGTTCCTCGCCATAAGGCAAAAATCATTAATTGATATTAATATAAAGCAAAAGAAATATTAATGGAACTTTCTGTATAATTCGAAAATATTGTACGATTATGTTCATGTGGTTCTTTTCATCGTGGCCTACATTGCATTAAAAATATTCCTACATATGGATCAAGGCATGTACGCATATGTGTGATGGCAATGTTTGTATATTTTGTTTCTGTGTGTTGGTTGTTGTGATCTGTAGTTTTATGATCGTATTCTGTAAAGATCGTTTCTAATTGTAGTTTTTGTGTATGAACTTTCCTGCCTAGATTCATATGTGATGTACTTACGTACCCACGTGTTTGTATAGTTGTAGACGTAAATGTAATTTTATATAGAGGGTGAGTATAAAAAAAGATAACACCTGCAAAAAGTTTGAATATCTCCGGCTATTGTTAATATTTTCCAATACAACTTTTACCAATTACTAAAGGACTAATTTCTGATGGAGTGGCCAATTTTCATCCCTTTTGGTACATAGATAGGCCAGTTATGCAAGTTTCAGCAGAGCAACCCCCCATTTTTATCTTAAAATGGCGTTTGCTACAACGGTCGGTAAGGGCAGATTGCACTTCATTGACGAGAAGGTAAGGGTGAACTCTCAGTATTACGTCAGTACTTTGCTTCCGGAGCTGTTTGATGATTGTCATGCTCTTCTACCAAATAGTTTCATCTTTCAACAGAATGGTGCTCCGGCTGATGCATCTCGTCATGCACAGGAAAGGATCAGCGAGAGAAACCCGGATTTCATCAAGAAGAATGAATGGCCTCCAAACTCACCCGATCATAATCCTCCGGATTACCATATCTGGGAAACCATGCTGCATCTCTATCAAAAACACCTGCCGAAGCCTAAAAACAAGACAAAACTGCAGAAGGTGCTTTACGCCATTTTTAGGTAAAAATGGGGGTTGCTCTGCTGAAACTTGCATAACTGGCCTATCTATGTACCAAAATGGATGAAAATTGGCCACCCCATCAGAAATTAGTCCTTTAGTAATTGGTAAAAGTTTTATTGGAAAATATTAACAATAGCCTGAGATATTCAAACTTTTTTGCAGGTGCTATCTTTTTTTGTACTCAACCCTGTATATATATATATATATATATATATATATATATATATATATATATATATATATAAATATATATGTATATATATATATATAGTTAAATATATAATTATATATAGCTATAAGTGTAATTGTATGTGTAAACAGACAGCAGCAGTATGATCGTAATCTGGAGAAGATCATAACGGAGAAAGGTTTCCTCACCGCCTCACCGGTCTACACTCAGCAGCTGAGACAACCTCTTGAACAACTCCGTGCTGGAGAGAGGTGATCTTAGTCTTCCTCCTGTTGTCAACATCATTCAGCTGTTGAGATTCGTTATCGTGTACGTGTGGCTGGTACTGGTGGCTGATACTAGTGGCTGGTACTGGTGGCTGCTACTGGTGGCTAATACTAGTGGCTGATACTGGTGGCTGATACTGGTGGCTGGTACTGGTGACTGATACAAGTGGCTGATACTGGTGGCTAGTACTGATGGCTGATACAAGTGGCTGATACTGGTGGCTGGTACAAGTGGCTGATACTGGTGGCTGGTACAAGTGGCTGATACTGTTGGCTGATACTGGTGGCTGATACAAGTGGCTGATACTGGTGGCTGATACAAGTGGCTGATACAAGTGGCTGATACTGGTGGCTGGTACTGATGGCTGATTCTGGTGGCTGATACAAGTGGCTGATACTGGTGGCTGATACAAGTGGCTGATACAAGTGGCTGATACTGGTGGCTGATACTGATGGCTGATACTGGTGGCTGATACTGATGGCTGATACAAGTGGCTGATACTGGTGGCTGATACTGATGAATTGTACCAGCCTTTGAGCAGAGTCGCCGTTCAACTGTTTAGCTGTAGAAGTGAAAATCTAATCTATCGCTGCTTCTATAATCTATCACATTCTTTGTTAAGCTCTGTGCTCTTTTGATTGATCAGTGTTAACATGAATGCTCCTCTACTGGTCAGTGTTGGTGTCGTATTATTTAAACTCACTGACAGATTGGTGTCAGCTTTGCTTGATGACAGTTTTAGTGTTGTATATGCTTGTAAATAGAGAATTATGCTCAATATATAATTTAGTGTGAAACTTTAGATGATAATGTTTGGATAGCTATTATAATCTTTAGCTCTTATTTATTAGCCAAGAGCATGTGAATTTTAGTGATGTCTATCATTGATGTATTAGCTTTAGTTTATTAGCCAATGACGTGCTAACTTTAGAACTGAGCCGGTTGCATGTTGTTAGGCAGCGGATCAGTAGATTCAGGGTTCAAAACTTCAAATCCAGTGCTCTCCCCGTCACTGACATGCTGTTGATTAGGAAACTTACTTTAAACTTGGCTTTGGCTTTTAGTATAGTGGCAATGATGTATTTTAGCTTTAGTTTAATAGAGCTTGCATGACTTACACAGGATTTCTGACCAGTTATAGATGAATTAATTTGTTGGCCTTTGGCAGTTTCTCTAAGGCGGCGTTTATCACTACATGCTTGACTGTTGAATTCTAATGCATGCAGCTAATTTACATGCAGCTTGTGTTCGAATGCAAAAATCATGAGCCTATTGTTCATTTATCATGAACCAGTTAGTATAAATTTCACAAAAGTCTAGATAAATATGACAGAATGTGTTCTTTAATTTCTCTGCTGCTGACTACATCCTCTGCTTCTCAGACATGCTATCATGGTGGTTAAGACTGTGACAGGTTCTGGGTTTTCTCGTGAAATCTTTGCTGAAAGTGGATTGAGCATGACGTTAAGATGTGTGGAGATCATTGGTAGGATTGTATGGTCAGAGCTCACTTCAATGATCTTGTTTAGAGCATGCACTGCTAGATCATGTTGCACACAATAGCTTGATCCTATAGAACACAATAGTTTGATCGTGTAGCACACAATAGCAATCTAATTGTACATATAGGAAGACCTGATTAATTATTAGTGTAATTAAATATTTAATCACTGACTTATTCGTAGTACTGTATTCTGATTGAAAACTGATGTAATATGTTGTAGCGTGTAGGGGATGTTCTTTTAAATATGCACATTGGTCTTATCATCCATGACTCGTTATCTACATAATCTTTTCAGAAAATGTTACTGCAATTTTCTACAATTCTCTCTTTCTCTCTCTCTCTTTCTCTCTCTCTCTCTCTCTCTTATTTCATTCTTTCAATTTTTCGTGTGAGTCTTTCTATATTCCCTATACCGCCATATAACTTGTGTTTTACTTGTTCCCCCCCCCCCTCTCTCTCTCTCACTCTATCTCACTGTCTTTATGTTCTTAATGTCTCCTATTTCGCTCTACAACTACCTCTTCAATCTTATCATAAATCTGTCTCCATAAATGCGTATTACTCTGCCTCTCATTTGCTCTTTCTCTTGCCCTGAATCCTTCTGTTTTACCTTCCTCACTGTTACTGTTCAAATATGCTGCTGTTGGAAGTTAAATTGTTTGCTAGATGTAGGTCTATGTATTTATTGATCACAAGTTTTGATATAGCTTACTCTAGTATGCTTGTAAATGTAGAATAGTAGCCTATTGTTATATATGCTAAATCGTGTTATATTTCTTTGTGTAGGCTTTTAACCTTGGAATATACTTAACGTTTTTGAGTTAATGATTAGTGAAAGTGTTACATAACAATAATGATTTGTAATTTAGATTTAGACCGCCTTCGATGGTGTCTTCAGGCATTTAGCAACGATATTGAACCTGCATGTGAAGATTGCTTTTTATGTATCTTTTCTTCTAAATTGCGTTGAAGTTGCATTTAATGTCAGTTTTTTCAACGCTTCGATGATGTTAAAATTTGTATTTGTTTGCGGTCAAAGATGCTTCTGGTCGACATCTGAACCTGCAGACTCCTGCTTCACAGGCAGATATTCTACCGAATAGTACATTCGTTCATTGGATACTCTATTCATTTGGAGTTGTAGCAAATAATCAAGTATCCAACTAATGATTTTTTAGAAATCTATGTTGTAGAATTATGTTTATTATTTGCATACACAGTACGCATTATGTAGTCATCTCGTGGCTGTTTAGAGTGCTTATATTGCTGCAAGTAGCTCTGTTGATGTGTACGTACCTGTATAGCTAACATTTCAGCTTTTAAACTACACAAATGTGCATGAACTTATGCGTCTGTCTGTTTATATATATATATAGATATATATATATATATATATATATATATAAATGTACTTTTGAACGTTGCTGACAATAGTTACATTTACATGCTTGTATATCTTTAGAGCTTTTGGTGTATGTAAATGATGAGCTTTGAACCGTGGTTTTTGCATATACTTGTTTACTGGTAGTTTCATACAGGTATCTTTCCATTAATTTAGTGCCGATATACATGTATATTACACCCGTGTGTATGTAGTTTTATGTATATTGTATAATGTATGCATATATGTATATATACATGTATATTGGCCTATCTATATATTTATTTATATACAATATATATATACATATATATATATATATATATATATATATATATATAGAATTAAATATTTAATTATATGTAAATGATTTATGTAAAGCTATTTAATTTTTGTATCTATATAAGTTTGTTTGCTTGCTGATGCGTGTGTATCTTATTGTAAAAATCTACACATTATATAATGATTCTAACATCGAGGCTTCAAACACTAAATTCTATTAATTTGTATTAATTAATTCTATTATTATTTTTATTAATTTGTATTTTATACATCAGAAGCATGTTTAATATATTATTCCAAAGGCACCAACAGCAGCTGACTGTGTGAATGCTAAATCTCCTATTGTGGATTGTACAGTATTTTCTATGATGTATTTACGGTTGAAGTGATTATGTGTAGACCTGAGTTACTGTACTTCTGTTCGTTCTCTGGTAGCCCACATGCGTACAACGAGATTCCATGTGTCAGTTTAGTCAAGTTCTATTCTTAGAATATTCCTGATCGTGTAGCAGTCTGATTACATGCATTGATTGATTTCGGGATTGATTGATATATGGTTTGGACTGTACATGTAGTCTAACCTAGGTGCGCACGTTAAGATAAAGCTGCTTTTGTCTATGAAGTCTGCATAACCTCTGCTGTTTCATATGCTCTATATACCACCTTGAATCCCTATCCGCTACAGCTAGTCGATTTCTGAATATTTGTCAATCTTCTTGCGAGGTGGTGGGAATAATATTAATAATAATAATAAAACTTTGATGTAACATGCTCCTCTCAAATTTCTCTCTCTCTCTCTCTCTCTGTCTCTCTCTCGCTCTCTCTCTGTCTCTCTCTCGCTCTCATAAATGTTACTGCTAGCTTGTAGTAATGTTTCCATGTTAGAATCTGCACAAATCGTATTTATGAAGTCTACATGTATATTGCATACATCTCTGTATGAACGCATGTCTATGGGTCTATATGTCTCAGATATACTGTTCGACCTGTTCATTTAAACAGTCATTCACACACACACACACACACACACACACACACACACACACACACACACACACACACACACACACACACACACATGCACATACATAAGCACACTACCTATTTGTATACTCTAGTATATACGCTCGTATATTTTATGTTATAACTTTTTGTACACTCGCTTCACAAGAAGTTGTAGAACAGACGTGTTGTGCTGCAGGCTTTCTATATGTGTAGGTCAATCACTTTGCGTGTCGCTTAAGATGTATCTATGCTATTTATGTAGGTCGCTGTTAATAGTGTCGTTGTTATAAAATGAAACGAACGTTAATTGGTATTGATTGAATTGTGTATTTTATTTCAACTGTTGGGTAATAATTTTTGGTAGAATTAACAACCGTTGTATAAGTTATGTTCATTTTTCATCCCTAAAAATAGACAGACCCAGTTCGCTAAAATCTCTTAGTTCAACAGTGAAATTTCTTAAACCACCCGCTATTCAGAAGTTGAGTCTGGCAACAACGAATTATTTCATCAACTCAATCAATTTTAATCATTACTTTATATGTTTTACAACTTCTATTGACTGAAGGAGGCACGGCTACCTTTTGAAGCACTCTCCTTGAATTATTTTATATTAAAAAATTACACACGCTTGTCAGAAATTTTGCATTTTGATCAATCTAACGCGAGATTTGATTTAATCAAGTTTCAGTACGTTATCCAGCATGTTTACTTAGCTTGATCATACAGTTATCACGCTAATCAGTTCTATTGCATGATTTTCTATTGTTAATTGTTTGTAGAATTCTCGGCGTCTCACTGTTTGCGTTGATGTCATTTGGGCTTATTTTATATATACGTATTTTGTTATATTTTTAGCGCTCTAGCCTTTTTCTGCTGTCATAACTTATTGTAAATACTATTGTAGAATGGAGAGACTTTGTAATTGTACTATGTAGCGTCTTCGGCTCTGTCATATATTTTACGCTTGTACACGTTTCTACAGATGCTCGAATATTTTCCATTGACTTGCTGATGCTGCATTTGTCTAAAAAGCTGAATTAAAAAATCTGACTCAACAAATACTGCTGTATGTTAGAATTTCTCGTTTCGTTAAGCTGTATGAGATGGGGCCGTGGGTGTAGGCCTACCTACGTATGAATCTGATCGGCGTACTATTGAGATGTGAACAGCGTAACGGTTTAAATAGGTGGGATAGAAAGTGATAGATATCAACATGGTTGCTGTTTTCATTATAAATGTGTTATTATAAATGACATACTAATTATGTCACAATAGGACCAACCATAGAGATAGCACATTAGGACCGACTATATAGCATAATAACCAATCATAGAGATAACATAGTAGGACCAATCATATAGTATAATAACTAACCATAGCGATAACACAGTAGGACCTATTAGCCATATAGCATAACAACCAACCATAAAGTTAGCACTGTAGGACAAACCATTGATATATCACAGTAGGATCAACCATTAATACTTGCACTTCTGGAACCAGTGAGATCTTAGTTGCTCAAGAAGGTTTTGCATTTTTTCCTTGTGTATTCTGAAAAGTAACATAGGTGTATACATGTATTTGTTAAATTAATTATGCTTGGCCAATTTTTTTATAACACGCATTATAGTGAAATGATCAACTATGTTGATATCTATCACTTTAATACCACATGTTTAAACCGTTAGGCAATTTATTCCATTTTCCGTATAACCAGTCCAGTGAATGTCCGAGATTTTACTCTCAGATCAGCGCGGCTGGGATCAATTTTTACAATAATTAATAATCTACATTGTGCATTAAGCATTGTAGCTGCGGCTAAATTATGATTTACTTATGAAGTACACTTGGAATCTCAGATTTCTTGTACGTCTAGAAAATGCACCACAAAGTTAGGTACGGAATAAGTACCGAGCGGAGCGAGCTCTAATTATGAGAGTTGCAGGCAAAATGAGCGTTAATTGAATTCTAATTGTATACATAGTTTTAAGTTTATACAAGAATGTTGCGGATCCAACTTGACGCTTGCTCCAAATTTGGTACCCTTTAAGTATCAATCGGAGCGAGCTCTAATTGTGGGACTTTCAGCAAAAATTAGCACTAATTGATCTCTAATTTTTAGCATAGGCTAAAAATTCAAATGTGAAAGTTGCGGAGCCAGCGTCAAGGTGGCTCCGTTTGGTACGCAATACGTACAAAACTGAGTGAGCTCAAATTGTGGGACTTCCAGCAAAAATTAACACTAATTGAGCTCTAATTTTAGACATATAAGTTAGATTTATTTGAAGAAGTCGCGGAGCCAACTTGACGGAGCTTGCCGAGTGCACTGTGCTGCACACTGGAAAGAACGATTAAAGAGCTTAGAGCGTGAAACAAGCTCTAGGTCTCACAATAGAGACCTATAGTAATTATTTTAGATTTCGAAGGACGCGTAACAGAATTTCTATAAGTATGTTTGTACGTTTTCTGCGGTTTTTCAGATTTCATACAACAAACATTCAATCTCGTCAAACAAGGAAGGAAATAAGATTTTGTTTGTTAGTTTTATAATATCGCTCATTGATGTTTTGAGTTCATAACTTTCGATTTGTATTTGTTTGATGTTTTGTTATAATTATGTATAAATTAAAATATATAGTAATTTGTGACCTGTTATACTAAGTAGTACTCTATATCAACGCATTCATGATAAGTCACATCGCACGAAGTGAATTGTAACAAGATTTAAAGAATATTTTATAGTTATCATTTCACTTACACCTGGCCATATTTTGCTGTTTTAACTGCTTCGTGATTTTTCATTTATGGCAAGGCGGAAAGTTGAGAGTAAGACATAATTAACATGTTATACGGAGTACAAAACTGTAATTAATATGAGTATGCATAGAGTTGACCATAAGTGATCTTCTTGGAATTATATATACTTTTACTTCTCCATTTTAAATTTAAATAGGTTAAAAGCTATATTGCCAAGAACAGAACAAACGTAATTGAAGTGAAACTGAAAAATACGCTGGCTATAATAGATCATAATTTATTTTAAACAGTGTGTTTCATGCTTTCTAACTAAAATTTACAGTCGATTTAACAAAAAAACATAAATAAAATGAGCAAATTGCTGATAGCAAACTTTGCAAATAAAACTTATAATCATCAGACTTTACTTGATCAAGTAGACCTATTAAGTTTCAATAATTTGAGCTTCTACTTTTTAAATACTTTTTATGTAGTGATGATGATGTTAAGGAATTAGAAAGCAATGAATATGTCTAATATTTATATAATACAAAGACTGCTATTAAATTTATGATTGATATTACTGTACTTTTATATTTACCTGTGTTTACTTGTGTATTCTTTTCTAATATGTAAAATTTTTGCATTGTGTAAGATATCCTTGTAATAAAAGATTAATAGTTATTTAATTAATTATTACTGCAATTAGCAGATCAACAGTGATTTATTCAGTGGTACCTCTTACTTGGTGTTTCCTTGAAACTGATTTATTACTATTTAAAAAATTCCTAGCTATATATACAATTTTCAAAATTGAAGACAAATCAAATAATTAAATGATTATTTAAATTATGAGCTACAAATTTTTAATTTTTGAAAAATTTGTCTGTTTTGATGTTAGCTTAATGCTGGGTTTCATGGGGGATGTTTAAGTCCTAATCAGAGTTTAACTACTGATTTAATCAGATCAAGAAAAATTCCATTTCATGAAGCCTTAATCTGTGATTAACGAGCAGTTAACTGCCTGTTTCCTAATTACCCGAAGTTGGACAGATAAACTGTGATTAAAGTGTGGTTAACTGTCGCTTTGTTTACTTTTTATTCGTAAAAAATGGCAGCTCAACGATGTCATGGAGCTGTGATAAACAATTTATAGTCGGTAGAAATATAAAAAAACCGGGACATTTAACGTGTAAAGCCACATTTATATTTGTTGGAAGCAGAATTTTTAGCTGAATTCAAATGTAAAGTTCCCCATTCGTAGCACTACTAATAAAAAAGTATGTCCAAAAAATGAAAAATTAACTCTTTTTATTTTCTCGACAGATTTTCAAAGTGCAAAAAAATTATTGTAGGGCTACAAAAATCAATAAATTAAATTAATAAATTAAATGTCCCGGTATCACTAAAATGTGATTTTATCTACCCGACTAATAGACGAAAATTTCTGGTTGATTATTTCACATTATTTGGATCGCATGAATGATAGACCTTCTCGTCCGAGTGTTTCGCGACCGTACCGACCCACTGATGATGTACTGCGATGAAGAGTTCCGCATGAGGTATTGCCTAACAAAGGAATGTTTTGTAGTTCTGTTGGGGAGAGTTGGAGATTATCTTCTGTACAGCAGCATCAGGACTGGGTCCCTCCCACTGGTTCTTCAGTTTCTAACGGCTTTACGCTTTTTTGCGTCAGGATCATTTATGGTTAGAAAGCTTTATAATTGTGCATATAACTATTACAAAATTTTATATCTTGCTTGTAATAAATGTATTTTAATTTATTTGCATAATACTAAACTAATATAATACAAATACTAAATTAGTTTATTTACAGAATAATCATTGACTATTTTTATTTCAGTAGTAGTTATCTCGTCCCACTGTTCTTTAAAGACCCATCCTTGATAAGTGAAATTATCATATATTGAATTATATATTCTTTACTGTGCATGTCAAACGAGGTGCTACAAGTATTAAATGAGTAAATTGGTAAAAGAATTATGGTAATTAATTCTAAATTAATTGAGAGAGATAGAAAAGAAAGAGAAAGAGAGTCTGAAATAATTTATTTGTTATTTTGAACATTTGTTATTGTCGCCAGCAATCAGATAGAACACTTGAAAGCGATAGGAAAAGAGTGAAAAGGTTATTATTAAATGTTGAACAATTGTATTAATTGTTAACTGTAAATTTATTAATTTTTACTGTTGAACAATTTTATGTACATTAAACATCATCATCATCATCAACTTCGCTTGAATACCAGTTTAGTTAGCATCAGGATGCGAAGAGACGTAAACTTTTCTTTTGTTTTACAAAACTTGATGGCAATTTATGGAGCACAGGTGCTCACTAATAGAATGCCCTTTCTGGCATTGGTTCAGATCTTAGTGTATTTTTTTGCCCTTTAGGACACACAAATATATATTTTTAATAATGTATATTATATTTCAGGTTACAATCTTCACATACGCCACAGAGACCGTCAGCCGCCCTTTGACTATCACCTCACGGCTGGTCTTCGCTGCATGATGAAGTGGTGACAACTCACCGTAATAATGGAAGAAACTCTGGAGGTGCGGCAGTACGCACAGCATTAATCAACAGCTGCTTGTACAAGAAAGTAAGTTTAAAATGTACCTAGTTTTCAAATTGTAATTTGAAACAAATTTTCATACGCAAAAAAGTGCAGATGTTAAATTTATAAAAGAATTACGCATTAATGTAAAAAGCTGAAATATTAAATGTAGAATTTTTATTTATTAAAAAATTTTGTAACAAATACTGTATAATACAAACATGCTATACACATATAATACCTTTAACTAATGCAGTTCAACGAATTAAAAACCTGAATAGCTGGTAACAAATACGAAATAAATAATTAACGCTTATCTACAAATTTTTGAAGAATTTTACAACTTATAAATCATTATATAAATGCCCATATAGTTCGACATCTACTATAGCTGTTTTTTAAGCAGCTGCTAATGAGCCATTATAATATCTAACTCTGCTTGTTTCTTCTTCATTATGATACCACTAACAGCAAGTTCTCTATTCACAGCTATTCTATGCATCAGCCTCTCTCATCTTTCCTCTCCATTTTATTTCTAATTGTTTCCCAGATATTTGGCACTGCAATTCAGTCATATTATAAATCTCAGTTTTTACGTCATAATTAGATTAAAATTATTGCTTATTTTGATGTCTAGGTGACTGGAACAAGGCCTTACGCTTCAAGATATTTGATGCAGAACTATCAGACAACATCATGATGGAATCTTGTGGCTCAGCTGAACTGAGAGAGAAACTGCTATCAGATATCACCTCAGTGGATGAGATTACTTTTAGAGCGAAAGAAGTTCCTGTTGATGTTGTTGTGGCATCTGTACATTTATCCATCTCTATGTCATATACCTAGAATGAAAACAAATAAACAATTCTTATACTGTTACAGTATCATCTCATGATTACTATTAACACAGATACTATTCCAACAAATATTACTATTTAATATTATTTCTAGTATTACTTAATACATAACTATTGAAACAGCAGGTAAGGCTAATGTTAACATCAGTTTCCTCACTCGAAAGCGATGTCAGTGATGGGCGAGCTCAGAATTTGAACCCCGCACAGATATGCAGTGAGCGAATTGACATCTGACATTTCACAATTGGCGGTTCTCAATGTTGTCTAATTGAGACGCCATTATAGGACCTCCTCCTGTCCAGTATTGGTTTAACTGCGAGAAAAATGTATTCAGTCAGAACATAATTGTGTGTGATTACATGATGTCATATTAATTGAAAGGAGAACTATTTGGCTCCTATATTCATCCACTATATACTGAAGGTGTACATATTGTTCTTAAACTTTCTTCTATATTTTGTTCCAGCACTGTACTGAATTGAAATAATAAATCGAATGTAAATTTATCAGTATATCTCTCAAGCCATTGTATCAGATGTATAATTTAATAGAACACTTTCTTCATAAGCAGTAGATCAGATCATGGATTTCAAACCCATTATACATATACATATATATATATATATATATATATATATATATATATATATATATATATATATATATAATTGTTTATGTACATGTATATAAAACTGCCGTTAAATTGAATGTTATTGATGTATTCTTAATAAATATATTAAATAATAACCTTTTCATCACTCAGTTTCTTTTTTGTACTGCGCTTGCTGTTTAGCCAGCATGATCTCAGCTGATCTGATACTCTTACATAGCCAGTAGTTGTTTGAGTATTGAAATCCTCTGCTAACTTTGACCATGCTTTTTCCTTAGCCTAAAATATAAATCAGTAATTTTAAGTATATTTAATTCTTGATAAACGGATGGCACCATCTACATCATATTCTTGACTTATTTTAAAAATTAATATTACATTAATGAATTGCTATGCAGCAGCTATGTTCTATAGTAAAATTTAGTAAATCTCTAATGGCAATGCAAATGGTATTTTCAAGGTACTTATTCTTGACCATATTTAGCTCTTGATATAAACTGTACACAATTGTCACTAAAGTAAAGTGTATCCCAAACATTCTTGAATAAGATGACAATCATTCCAAACTATTTAACTGATTAATATTACAAAAGTTGCATATCTGTTAGCAGTGACCAATGGATTAATCGTTACAGGTTATCGCAGCTGTACGTTGGTTTTCTAATACATCTCAGTATGTGGACAGTTCCATTAAAGTAAAATATTTTATTTACTACCACATAAGTTCACGATAGAATTGATTTCACGTAATGGTGAACATTTTTTTTGCAAATTACTAAAGAGCATCTGTTTAGTTGGCATTGCTCATATGTCCAGTTCTGGACCAACCATGACTCACAGGTCAGCAACCAAAAAAACTGCTGTTCAATGGACTCCAGTCACTAGCGCCCAGTCATCAATTAATTCATCAAAATAACAATAAATGAATGAAATTTAGGTAATTAGGCTACCCTCAAGGGATGTTACTCTCAAGTACATTCCTCTTTGTCACTCAAATTCCGTCTAAATTAATCCATATATATACGATACATATATAACTATCTGTTTTTGCGAACTAAAAATCACAAGTAAAAACCTACTTTAGAAATGATAGAATCTAAAAAAGTCTTACCTTTCCTTCAAATTACACTTCTGGCCCAAATTTCTTGTATCCTCCATCTTTGTTTGAGATTTTTTGTTTACTTTTGCTTGACCAATCATAGTAGCCATTTCATTACATAGATACTTAAAAGCCTGCTTAGTTAATCGTGATTAAAATTGGATTCATGAAACGCAAAAAAGATAATCTCTGATTAAAATTTAACAGCAGGTTAGCTGATCTCGATCAAAGCTACAGTTAACTGCTGCCTATGAAACCGGACATTATACTGTTAGTGTTTACAGCTCAATTAATATACCCTATACGTGTATATTTATAAATATTTCTTAATCGAAGTAACCTGCTTGATTGAATATACGGACTTTTATTTTTAATATTTCAATTTAAGCTAAAGCTATAGTTTACATTGCCTAACGTATTGGATACATATAAAATTATAAATATATTTTATTCAAAGCGACTTACTTAATTGCTAATATTTATTTCCTTTGTTTTCTTATTTGCTTTATAGTGTGTATCAGCCTAGAATACCTTGGATACATTTAAAATTATAATTATTTATATATATATGAGTGACTCCATTAATTACTTACGTTTATTTTTTGTTTTGATTCTAGCCGTGTAGTTTACATCAGCTTAATATATTGGATGCATAGATACTTCTAAATATATTTAATTCAAAGTGATTTGCTGTATTGCTTACATTTATAAAGGCAATTATTGAATATGGAAGCCATTCATGATAATACTCTAGGAAGTAACCATATTAATTTAATCAAGGAGTCAGATGTCAATCAACACACAGAGGTACTGCCTGGAAATGTTAATCAATCAGCAGTGACAGCCTGTGATGTTAAACCATCAGATGGTGTTGAGTTAACTGAGAATGACAGGCTAAGTCCCGCCCCATTGGGTGGAGCATCTGCAGCTAGTAAGAAAACAAGAAGAAGAGATGAAAGAGGATATGGTAAGAACTCTATCAGTGAAACAACTAATTTAGTAATATGTTATGGTATATAATTTTGTATGTAGTAAATATAATTATTAGTATTAATTATTTATTAAAAATTTAATGGTTGTTTCCTCATTGAATATGAGAGTGACATAATCCTACTTCATCATGCAAGGATGAGGTGTAGGACCTCATACGAAAGGCCAAGTCCTGCACAAACTTGAATGTTTTCCTCAATTTCACAGTGTGAAAAAGGTAGAGAATATGCCTATCTATAACTTTTAATCTGTTTTAAATTAGCGAAGCATTTATCTGTTACTTTTTGTATCCCCTTGTTACGGAGTGCATTTTCAGGGTATCAGTTACGCGGAACGTGCAATTGTCTCTTTGTACTTGGTAGCGCCTCCTTTGATTCTCATATTTCCAGAAATTCCAGGAATGTTTGTTGACTACCTCATTTTTCCTCACCATCTGATGGTTTAAGATCTCAGGCCTTCGCTGCTGATTGATAAGGTCCTAAATTTGAAAAGCTCAAATACAGCTTGTTACTGCATGATTAATTACATACCAGCGACTAACCAGTAACTTACTGTTACCTTAATCTTTTTAATGGTGGCTCGAGTGCGTCTAGTTGTCTAGAAGAGAAGCCTTGTGCTTCTGAACCTTGACGTTAAACACTAAAACTTGCCGATTGATTGACATTTCCATGCAATAGTACTACCATTATCCTCAATACTCAGTGTTTGAAACGTTGAAATTACAAACTCATACAAAAGCTTATGTTTAAAAACAATTTGAGTTGCTTCAATTTTAAGATGGTTTCACTGGCTCCTACATAGTACTTATAATACTAAAAACCATGAACTAGTGATTTACTTATGTAAATCTAATGTAGCATTATTTCTATATAGGTACTGTTAAAGCTATTTTAATGTCGTTGATTGCAACAATGACGTAATTTTTTATATAGCACATTGACTGGACATGGAGCCCCTTGTTTCGCCATTAACTTTTAGATTTTATTTAACTCTATTTCTCTGCAATAGTTTTTACACTAGAAGTGACACAATGATAAAATATTAGTATTCATTTAACACTGTGATATGCCTTCTAGATATATTTTCAAGATCATTTATTTTCACATGTATGGTTTGAATATATTTTGACGATATTTGATGAAGCCACTTTTGGTAAGCAAGTTAGAGTAGGATTAAGTTTCCGCTTGACATACGTATGACTGGCAGAGTTTAGCGTGTTTTAACGTGTTCTAAGTTTGTACTAAACTCTCTTTACAATACTTTCTTCCTGGAATACACAGTTAATGCAAACACAAGGCGGCCTTTACAGGGCCTAGGCTATACGCTTTAATTTTATGCTGACCATTTTATTTTATGTTTTATATAACTGCTCAAACGTAAATTAGATGTCTAAGCTGTGATCTCCTGTTTCTCAGGCAAATGTGTTACCATCTGGGCTATCCAACACACGTGTAATTATTTCACAGTTTTTCTTTACTTCCCTTGTTTCATAGGCGTTGGTAGATTAGTGTAGTCTGCGCTAAAGATTTGATTTGTGCTAAGATAATCCCAGTAGCTTTATTCAAATATTTTATTAGTAGTTCATTTCTCCTACCACCGGCCTCTTCAGCGTAAACAAGACGTATATTATGCTTATACTTATGCTTTTCTGCGCATCTCGGATATCATCTGCTATCGTATGACCCATATATTTGAAGCCCATTAGCTGTTCAAGACTTTTAAAGCAAAAAGCTAAAAAGCTAAGGTTAACGTCAGTTTCCTCACTCGAAAGCGATGTCAGTGACGGGCGAGTCCAGGATTTGAACCCCGCACTTACTGATCCGCGGTCGAGTTTAGCGTTTATTATAACATTAGTGTCTTCTACGATCCCACCCCAGACTCTCATATGTGTTTGTCTAATATATATATATATATATATATATATATATATATATATATATATATATATATATATATATATATCCTGGATTTGAACCCCGCACTTACTGATCCGCGGTCGAGTTTAGCGTTTATTATAACATTAGTGTCTATATATATATATATATATATATATATATATATATATATATATATATATATATATATATATATATATATATATATAACATGTATATATATAACGGCTGGAGCCAGTGGCGACGTTGGTAAGATACTCGACATCGGATCAGTTTGTACGGAAACTGATGTTAACCTTAGCTTTTAGCTTTATAATGTATATTTTAAAAAATCTTATCAAATCAATCACTTAATCTTATCTTATCAATCAATCTTATCTTATCTTATCAATCTTATCTCTCTCTCCCTCTCTCTCCCTCTCTCTCTCTATCTCTCTCATACTCTCTCGCTCTCTCTCATACTCTCTCGCCCTCTCCTATTTCTGGCACTGGATCAGTTGGCACTGTAACTTTCAGATTTGATATAGCATGCTCATGATTCATGACTCTCGTTATAGTAGTTGAGTGTATATATAAAATATAGATCTCCGCCGCTATGACCTACCCATATGATTTGAAGCCACAATGACGTAGTAGCAGTTGTCTGATAACAGATACCATGAAGTAGCAATAACAGGTATGAGGTAGCAGTGTGCATCAGAAAACAACTAGTACTGGCTAGCTATTTGACGTTTTGATGCAAGTACTGCTGTGAGACGATAGTCTATAGGAAAAGAAAACTTAATTACGAGATATCTAAATAGTTTCACATTAAAATTGTAAGGAAGTACTTACTCAAGTACTTTCAGTGAAGTACTGTAAGCTGAGAGCGCAAAATTAATATAAACCTGATATTGTTTGATGGCTTTGCTGGTTGTGCCGCAGATGAAATTTCTGAGCAGAGATGTAGAGAGGATCTTGTTAGTACAGAATGACCTTTAAAAAGTTTAAATATATGGAAGGTCAGTTTGATAGGAATTTAATCCTTCTGCAGGCTGAGAAGGTCTGAAACAGAAACTTTTAAACTTCTGAGAATATTTAATATTGATGGAAAAGTTCAAAGTGTATTTTGCAAGACTTTCTATTGAAAGAACTGTATGAAAGTGTACAGAAAAAGTTGAAACTGATTATTTTGAGAGATTTTGTCATTTATTTTTTAAACTTTCTGGTCAGTGACGCTCTAGATATGTTTGCTGCTATGTAAACTGTACAGTTATACTACTAGAGTTTGACCTATCAACTGTAGCTGACAGCCTAGCAGCTGTAGCTACGAAGCAGCTGTAGCCTTCAGAATACCTGCTCGCGCTCAGTTATTTGTGCTGCCTGGCTCTACCACTGCTGTAAGTCTGTGCTGGGCTTCCTCTAGCTATGTTTCTATGGTCTGTGGTGGCTTCCTCTAACCATGTTTCTATGGTCTGTGGTGGCTTCCTCTAACGATGTTTCTATGGTCTGTGCTGGGCTTCCTTTAACCATGTTTCTATGGTTTGTGATGGGCTTCCTCTAACCATGTTTCTATATGGTCTGTGGTGGCTTCCTCTAACTATGTTTCTATGGTCTGTGGTGGGGGTCCTCTTACCATGTTTCTATCGTCTGCACTGGGCTTCCTCTAATCACGTTTCTATGGTCTGCACTGGGATTCCTCTAACCATGTTTCTATGGTCTGAACTGGGCTTCCTCTAACCATGGTTCTATGGTCTGTGCTGGACTTCCTCTAACCATGTTTCTCTTTAGTCACAGTTTCATCTAAGATTAGAAGCTTAGCCCCTTTTTTACCTATAGGGGTTTTAACCGGTCGGTAGATTGACAACATTACTCACAAGCTTTCAGAATATATTTTAAAATAGATGTTTACTAAATGTTTCGTGAACCATAAATATTGAAGCGAAATTTATATAGGATATACGGGTCCCTTCCTCAGTTCTTTTTGCGAAGTGACAAGTAAGCCAACTTGATCTAATGCCGAAGAAATGTAATTCCATCTCAGAAGCCGTGTTTCTCAAACTAAGGGCTCCGAATAGATCTGGTTAGGGCTTGGTCCTTCTGATGTAATCTCCTTATTTCGAAAAATTGTGTAATCTTGACTGAACGTGAAGCCGACAATGAGTAGGAATATGTACCTTGGACCTGCCGCGTGGCTGCATATTCATTAACGAGCGGTGGGGGGGGGGGTGAGAAAGAAAGGTCAGGTGATGCTGTGGCTGTGAGAGATTTCATGAATCCATATCACTCTTCATGACTGCCTCAACCATTATTACATTTGATTCCTGACGCTGATCAGTTCTCTTCAATAAACTTGTTACTTTTCGCGCGGTTTTAGTTTTCCCATCATTACCATTTAATGTTTAATCTACAGTCCTCTGCATTTATCTTCGTGTCAGAACTTATAATAATCTTATGGAAGAGCTCTTTCTCTTACCTTTACAACTCCAAATGACTGAATTAACTACAAGGTAAAACTAGCATTAAATGTTAACAACTAATGTTAGGCATGCTTTCTCCATTAGAACTAAAATATAAATACAATAGAATATAAATACAGAATAATAAAAATAAATAAAAATAAATAATATAAATAATATAAATAAAATAAATAAAAATATAAATACAATAGAACGAAGTGAAATGTAAACGGAAGCCCGGGCAGAGCTGGTGTAGAATTCACGAGTACTGCACGGGCTGCTAGCGGCGTAGACTTGTAGTCTGTTTGCAGTGTACTCTACCCAGTGCCATTGAAAACTCGTGATTCCAGTCTAGCCTATTTAGTATTGATAAGTTAGAAATTATTTAATTTAATTAGAAAAAAATAGATTAGATATTTAGACAATTATATATGCGTATGTATATCTGCATCAAGATGTGCACTGTGCATGTGATGTACTTATTATATTATTCAGATTATTCAGTAATGAACAAATTAATAATAATATTAATTAGATTATTCAGTAATGAACAAAAGTTGCCGTTTAAGTTATAAATACTAAAAGTCTAACTAATTAATTAAAAAATTACCTGACGAAGTTCAACTAATTTTTCAGTCAAAGTTAATGGGAAGTTTCTCTACTTTTCTTTAGTTAACTGTTACCGTTGCAGACTTTAAGTTTTCTTTAAATTAATTTAAATAGTACAATTTTTGTCAAATGATAGCAACGAAGTTATTTAGCGCGTCTATTTTTGTGGCATTTCTTCCGGCAACATGTCTGACTCTCGCTATGAAGTTTTTCTTATCTAGTTTCTAGCGACCCGTTGGGCCTGCAAATTGAAATTCATTATGTTTAGATTTAAATCCTGAAGACAAGTGGTTCTGTTGTTTTTTATGTTGACTTTGTCTATGCCAGTCATTATTTGGGCAATTTTATAAATCTTTTATAATATATGGTGGTAACTCTGCTCACATAATAAACAAAGCCTAGTGCCCCAACTAGGCTTTGAGTACTGGGGGCACTGTAGTGGAGCTTTGAGTAGTGGTGGGAGAGTGGGGAGGGGTGTCCGCTTATATTGACGGCTGGCAATGTTCAGTAGTATACCCATATATGTATTATGTATTTCTTCATTTATTAACAAAATGGTATTTAAATTTGTTAAATAATTTATATTTAAATTACTTATCAAATGATGATAAACATATGTCTTAATTTACATTCAATATATGTCTAGATAGAATATCTAGAGGGGATATATTACATTTTAGGATATATTGCATTGCAGTTGCCTTCCGCAAAACAGTAAAGTGTATCATTGCACAGTGGCGCCCTCCAACGAATGAAAGATATAAATTGTGATTTTTCAAAGTAAACACATTTTCTCTCTCTTTGTGCACTGCCTACTAGCAGGTTCATGGTATATGACGCCTCCACACTTCTCTGTCCTCTGCTTTCCTCTTCATTTCCACATATAAGTGGGTCTTTAAATAGTCTAACATGCTTAATCTCGGCCTGCTTCTGCCTCTTTTTCCTTCTATGACCGCTTTTAAAAACCATTTATAAAAAGTCTATATATAGATCAAATGGATTTAATAATGAGTAGCGTAAAATAGACTCAATGCAGCATGTTATATTTATCATCAATAGCATGATATTGAATTATAGATGTGATGTTTAGTAGAGGCCTATGTAGTTGTAGTAAAATAACCCGTTCACATTCTCTACAGGCGAATGATGCCTCTTGATTTCTCTGCAGTTCTATGGAATTCTGTGGAGGTTTTTCATGTAAAGATATGGACTTTTTGAGCCAGTAAAATGTATTTATTCATCATCGTTTAGGTTGTACTGTACGGAAACTATCTTTCGATGTAACTGTACTTGAACTGCTAGGGATATATCAACCAAATCCTTCCAAGCTATCCTAAACGAGTTTATTAGTATTTCTGTTTAGGACTGCTTGATTTCGAGACATTCATAGGCTAGTACCCGATCGTTAAGAATTAACAGACCAGCTACACGCGTAATAGAAACACTAGTAGTGAATACATAACACCACTTTATTAAGAAGATTAATTAATTATAAGGATATACAAACAGTATGCCTGGTGGAGGTCTTGAGTTCAGTTGTGAGAAACCTAAGGAGAAACACAGTGACATTACCAGCACAGGTGTGCCATTGCCTTCTTATCTATTATATAATAACTAATCCAGTGTTCGATCTACTATCTCTCTTGGCCTCTCATACCATGATATATATATATATATATATATATATATATATATATATATATATATATATATAATTTCTCTAGGCAGCATGTATGTGTGTGCATAGAGCAGGCAATGAAGTCACTCAGTTCTCTAGGCATCATGTATGTGTGTATAGAGCAGCTAATGAAGTCACTCATTTCTCTAGGCAGCATGTATGTATGTGTGTATAGAGCAGGTAATGAAGTCGCTGAGTTCTCTAGGCAGCATGGACGAGAAGTTGTCTGTTCTGGGACGTAAATACTCAGAACTACTGGAGGAGCACAAGTCCACACAGACACAGCTGAAGAACAGTCAGAGATCCCTCCAAGTCGTGAGTACTCTTGTCTGCTCTCAGAATTTAATTCCATTGCTTATTAAAAATCTATGCTGCAGACCCTGTTGGCCAAAATAAACGTTTCTTGATTGCCTTGCAAGATCTCATTCAATTCCCACATGATTAACCATATGCTGGTAAGGCTCACGAGTTAAGGAAGAAACTGCCCATTTAAAAAGTTGAGATACTGTATATGTATGTATGTATGAATGCAAGTGTGAATGTATGTGTGCTTGTGTGTGTAGTTGTCTAGAGAGAAGGAGCAGCTACAGAGCGAGCATGGTAAGATAGTGTTAGCTAAGAGGAAGTTGTAGACGCTGTGTGTGTGTGTGTGTGTATGTATGTATGTATGTATGTGTTTGTGTATGTATATGTATGTGTGTGTGTATGTGTAGTTGTCTAGAGAGAAGGAGCAGCTACAGAGTGAGCATGGTAAGATAGTGCTAGCTAAGAGTAAGTTGTAGACGCTATGTATGCGTGTGTGTGTGTGTGTATGTATATGTGTGTGTATGTGTGTGTATGTGTAGTTGTCGAGAGAGAAGGAGCAGCTACAGAGTGAGCATGGTAAGATAGTGCTAGCTAAGAGTAAGCTGGAGACGCTCTGTCGTGAGCTGCAGAGACACAACAAGCTCGTGAAGGATGAGAGCCTCGCTAGAGCCAAGGAGGAGGATGACAAGAGAAAAGAGATCACTAGTCGTTTTCAGGTTTCTCTACTTGTCTCATTGTCTCTTAAAGGTATCTCTCTATCTCATAGGTAAATCTCCATCCAGAGAGACTTGGGTGACTTAGTGGAAGCAGGACATCTTTGAAAATGATCAGTAATGATTATATTGTATTTTTTATCTTATTCACAACTGTTTTCAGTTATAGAGAGAGCTGCATATGAATGCGTAGTCATGATATTGTTTTCAGTTATAGAGAGAGCTGCATATGAATGCGTAGTCATGATATTGTTTTCAGTTATAGAGAGAGCTGCATATGAATGCGTAGTCATGATATTGTTTTCAGTTATAGAGAGAGCTGCATATGAATGCGTAGTCATGATATTGTTTTTTTCATTCTGTTTAAAAGATTATGTCAATGAAATAAGCTTTTGATAGAGTGAAGTGAGAAGGATAAAAACTAAAACGTTTAGTAACAAATTTATTGATAATTTTATGGCATGTGTTATTGATCAGTATATTAATACTTGTATAAATGACCTTGTGGACTGGTTGGAGAATAGATATTTTGGCTTAAATTGAAAAATCTATGGACGGATTAATTTATTGACTGATTGATTTATTGACTGATTGTTTTACTGGTTGATCAATTGAATTATTGACTAATTGATTTATTGATCGATTGTTTTAGTATTGACTGATCGATTTATTGATTGATTGATTTACTGACTGATTGATAATTTGATATACTGACTGATGATTTATTGATTGATTGACTTAATGACTGACTGATCTATTGACAGGTTTATCTTTTCACCGAATGATTTATTGATTGATCTATTGACTCATTGATTGATTGATTGATTTGTTGATTGATTTATTGACTCATTGATTGTTAGGTAACTATTAACGACATTCAGCAGCAGATGACGGATCACTATGAGAAGAACTCAGCCCTGAGGGAAGAGAACGTCGAGCTCGCCAATAAACTGAAGGGTCTCATAGAACAGTATGAGCTGAGAGAAAAGGTTCATCCCTATCTTCCTCTCTCAATCGTCCTCTTCTCTCTCTCTCTCTCTCTCTCTCTGTTTATATCTCTCTATCTCTGCCTCTCTCTCTCTCTCTCTTTTTTACTCTTGTTTCTAATATCACAATTGGTCTTGTAGTATTTCTTCTCTTATTTCTATTAGCCTACTGTATCTCTCTCTCCCACCTTTCTCCCATATCACTTTCTCTTTCTCTCTCTCTATCTCTCACTCTCTCTACTTTCTTTCATTTTGCGTACTTGTAAATGTTAATAAATACATGCCCGTCAATTTGAATATGTTTACGGTACTTCTTTGATCTGATCATACAATTTTACTTTACCTTTCTCCATACAACGACTGCTAATATCTTAGTTTTGTTTGTGTTTTAGAACCCTATTATTCTTGATATTGTGATTATAAGAATTACTATTCTCTTTTCTTCTGAGGGATCCATTGATTTTGCCAACTCAATAGTTCATTCTAAACTTGACTACTGCAATTCAGTGCTATATGGTTTACCTTCTTCTTCTCACATGCGTTTGCAACGTGTTCAAAATACTCTAGCACGTGTAGTCTGTCGATCCTCGAGGCTTCAGGCCACCTAGTTCCCTGCTTAATAACCTTCATTGGCTTCCTGTAGTTCAAAGAATTAAGTATGAAATTGCTCTTTTAACTTTCAAAACACTCCTTTTTGATAGACCTTCTTACCTTTCTGATCTCCTAATCCAATATCAACCTTCTCGTAAGCTTCGTTCTTCTGATACCAAACTGCTCAAAATTCCTAATATTCTCACTTCGTTAGGTAGACGTTCATTTTGTTTCTCCGCTCCTACTGTTTGGAACTCTCTGCCTCCTGATCTTCGCTCATGCTCTACTACTTCCACTTTCCGTTGTAAGTTGAAAACACATCTCTTCCCACCATAGATTTTATTTCATCTTGCCTGACTGTTTTTTGATCACCGGACCGGCACTGTTTAGGATCTTTTATTTCTCTTCAGCACATGTTTTTTCAGATCGTTTGGGGTGAATCGATTTGTAGTGACATGTGATGGGGGGACGTCCCTGACATCGTCCTTGTATGAGGAAACGGACGTTAAACCTTTATTATTATTATTAATGTATGGCACATTCTGGTTGTTTAGTCTCTACATCTTAATAAAAAGTGTTTAGTATCTCTTGGTTGATTTGATAACATTATGAGCTTAGTTGTAATGTTTGACTAATTAATAATTATCTAATGAAATTTTATTTGCTATCCAAGTGTCAAGCCTAGTGCTATCTTTCAGTCTCAGCGACTTTTAAGTAGAACTGTAATGTATCTGAGTGTGCAGCACTTTAGTTGCAATACTTTACTGAACATAGTAATACGAACTATTAAGATATATGAGGCGTGCAGCACTTTATTGCACACTGTAATATGAACTCGCGTATTATGAACTCGCGTAATTTGAGCTCATGTATTTGTGTTGTTAGCAAATCGACAAGATAATCGAGACGAAGGAGATAGAGACTCAGCTGTATGATGCCAGGTTACAGCAGGCTGCACTGGAGATCACCGAGGAGAAAGAGAAACATCTTCAAAATAAACAACTTGTACGTTGTCTCCAATGTTTCTCTTTCCATCTCTCTCTCCGTAACTTCTATAGTTTATTTTCCTTGGCTATTCTGTTTCTGGCTCTCCCCTTCTATGTCTAATCGATTTTCACTTTCCTTTATGGGTCTTTTTCTCTGTGTGTTTTATCTCTCTCTTTCAGTGTATCTTTGCTATGTTGGGCTTCATTCTGTCTTGCAAGTAACGTATGAATTAATCTTGGAATACATTATTTTGCTGTATAGTTGCGGTTGTGTTGTTACAGAAGTTATTTTAAATGCACATCTTTTTTCATCATTCTGTCGTAGCTTTTTATTTCTTCTGTACCTGTGGCTGTATTTCTCCATTATAAATCTTGCTCTGTATTTGCAGCAGCGGACTAAAGCGTTTGCGTCTTTTCATAACTTTCCTTCAGAGTTATTGCACAATGAATTTTGAATATAGATTTTTATTCATTTCAATGATTTTAATCTGTTTGTATTGCACTACTGGAATGGTTTTTAGCGTTCTAATGCGCTATAATTTTAATGCTCATAAATTTTATGTTATTTGCACAATGAATGAATTGTTTGTAGTGGATGAAGGAAGTGTTGAAATGTGAATATAATTTTTGTAGCTGATGAAGGAAGTGTTAGAGTGTTAATGAATTGTTTGTAGCTGATGAAGGAAGTGTTAGAGTCTCAGCAGAAGATGTTGTTAATGGAAGAACAGGAGAAAGCTCTCAGAGCTCAGGTTAGCTGTGATCTAATTACTAGTAGAGCAATGATCCCCTACCCTTACCCCCGCCGCATGAGTCTCGTCGTTGCCATATTAGCGATTTCACGGCCTCATAATATGTCAAAAATTTCTGATTTAATTTTTTCAGTTTGTATTTTTATGCATGCAAGATGGGTGATCAACTACATAGGTTTTTTAACCTCTATGACGGCCTAGTGTGTGTGCATATTTGAGTGTATTTTTGAAATAAAACATAGTTCTCTCTCTCTCCCACTGACACATGTAACTTTCTCTTTCTCTTGTAGCCTTTCCAGTGACTGCACCCTGGTTTCCATGTAATGCAAGGACTATCTCCAAAGCTGAATTATTTTATTCGTTGTATGTTTTTTTATATATTTATGAACGAAATACTTTTTACTGCTTTATTGTGATTAGCCTGGATTTAAAAGAATACGGGATGGCCAATCAGTCTGTATATCCTGTAGTTTGCAATAATATCTATGTCTTTTTTACTGTTGAATATTTGTATATTTAAAAAAATTAAAAGTTTCGAATGATATTTTGTTGCTTATTTTTACTCTTATCCCTACGTTATAGCAGCATTCTGAAAGTAGGTATCATCTCGTAGAAAGATTTAAATTGTTCTGTTTACGCAACCTCCACGAGAAGGCTGTAATACTGGATCTTAATTGCTGGAATCCTATTCATCTCTAGAATATAATATCAGTGTGTGATAATTGTGTGTGTACACTGTGCAGGTAGCCATGTACACAGAGAAGAGTGTGATAATTGTGTGTGTATACACTGTACAGGTAGCCATGTACACAGAGAAGTATGTGATAATTGTATGTACACATTTTGCAGGTAGCTATGTACACAGAGAAGTACGATGAGTTTCAGTCCACGCTGACTAAGAGCAACGACGTGTTCAGTAACTTCAAGGCGGAGATGGACAAGGTTGCTGCTGCTGTTGTTGTTGTTGTTTATTCTTTTATTACGTCAATTTCTCACGTGGCACACTGGGACCCGTGAAATTTTAGATTCGCGCCTTTTCTCAGTGTATTGTCTAATGGCAGATCCCAGACAGAGCCTTTTCTGTGTGCAACCGTGTTAAATAATGCGGTGCTCTTTCAGTGTGCTACCGTGTTAAGTAATGAAGACTTTAGTCATGTGCTTTTATTTTGATTTCTGATACCTGATCTTTCTCGAAGCTAATCAGTTCTCTCCTAGGTTGGTCTCGTTCTCTCTCAATTTAGGATAGAAAATATCTATATTGTAAAGTGTAATGGCAATTACTGTGGGGCGTCAATGACATTATGACAACCGGCCGAAGCTATTGGATGACATTATAACAACCGGCAGATGCTGAATCTGCTGTAGCCGATGAAGCTGTTGAATGAGGATGAATTGATTTGCTGATTAATTAATTGATTGATACATGATATGTGGTTGTTTGGACTGTAGATGACAAAGAAGATGAAGAAGTTGGAGAAGGACACGGCGATGTGGAAACAGAAATGGGAATCCGGTCAGAGGGCTCTGATAGATATGGCTGAACAGGTTTCTAAATATTAACTCTCTCTCTCTGTTAGTGCACTGCCTACTGGCAGGTCCATGGTATATAACGTCTCCACTCTTCTCAGTCTTCCGCCTTCCTCTTCATTTCCACGTATGCGTGGGTCTTTACATCATCTCATATACCTAATCTCGGCCTGCCCATGCCTCTTTTTCCTTCCATTCTACCTTCTATGACCTCTATTAATATATCTTCCCCCTTAGAATGGGTCCTATCCAACTCTTATTCATTTTTCTTAATACATTTAACAACTGTCTATCTGTATCAACTCTCTCCAAAACTTCCTCATTTGCAGCCTTTCGAGTCCAACTAATCCTTTCCATTCTTCTGCAAATCCACATTTCCAATGTCTCCAGTTTTCCTAATATTTCTCTATGTACTCTATATATATTTACTCTATGTTTTACAATTCAATTATGGCAGAGTCTCGGCTAGTAGGATTTGTAGCAGAAATCATGTCAGCAGATAGCTTCAGTGCCAGTCTGAAGAAGTTGGGATCTACAGTATGGGTAAAATAAATTTGTATCATAGGAGATTGCGTAGGGCTCTCAAGTTGCATTTAGTAAAGTTTCCTTGTATTAAAATTCAGAGAACCAACTCTTTATAATGATATGACTATTGACTACTATCGCTGTGTGAATGTACGTATAAATATTATTTTACCAAGTCCTAAAATCTAAGTCTGAGTTTAAAATCAGTTTCCTATCTCTGAAGCATCTCAGTGACTTCGCGTGTACTGGATATGAACTAGTCTAGTATGAGCCCCGGCTCTGTAGTTAGCACGAGTCTACGAATCCTCCTGAGTAGTAGAAATACATTTCTATAGCTATAGTATAGTCATTGTTATATAAATGTTGAATCATTGATCCAACTGATTTGATGAATATTTAAATTTAAATACTCTCTTGAATAGCGCAAGATGAACTTCTTGTAGCAGATGATTTTATAATTTTAAGATTGTATGTCTGTATGTTAACAGAAAGCGAGCAGTGATAAGTCCCTAATGCTCCAGTTGAACAAAGTTTCTAAGCTCGAGAGCCTGTGCAGAGCTTTGCAGGAAGAGCGTAAGCTGCTCACAGCTACTACTGCTGCTGCGTCATCAGCTGCCACTACCCCAGCCGCTGCTAACTCTGTGGTCGAAGCTACTGCTAGTGATGCAACTGCTACCTCTGCTGCGGCAGCTGCCAATGGTACTTCCGTTGCAGTTAGTAATGAGCTGCCTAACACAGCTGCTGTAGATAACAGTGCCTCCACCGCGACAGCTACAGTAGCTGTTATACCCAGTGTAACGGAATCAGCTGAGAACGCTTCGTTAAGCGAGGCGTCTAATTCTACTGATGCTACACCACAAGCTACAGCTGCTGCAGCTGATGACGACTCAGCTGCTAACACTGGTGCCGGTGCTATAAACGAGTCATCAATAGCCACGCCTGTTGAAGGCGGAGTTTCGGTCAGTTAGAGGCGGGAATAAATCAGTGTATTAAACTCAGCTGTTTATAGGAGTTCCTATCAGTTCAGTGTATCTATCGTATGATCAGACGTGAAAATGATCTACTGTGAGATTCATGAACAGTGAAACCTTTGTTTTCACTTTTTGACTGATTATACTGTTCTCCTGGCTATATGCTGGCTTGTATGCTCATAAATATGCTGTGTGTGTGTGCCTGCTTGTGTGTGTATACATGTATGTGTGTTTTTACAGATTAGTAATATAATTAATTTAGCTAGAGTGTCTAATGCTTTGTAATGTGCTCGTTCGATTTGGCGTTAGGGTGAAGCAGCATTTCTGCTGTAAACCTCTTTGTAGTCCACTTTGGAGCTGGTTTTTATAATCATCGATGAGAATGTCAGGTATTTTAAATACATTTTGAATACTTCACTGCTTTTCTTACACGCATTCTAAATACGTTTAACATGGGCCTACCTTTCTCTCTAACTTCAAATCATTTGGCCCACCAATAATCCTCAAGTCTCCGCTGGGATTCTTGAAGGTTGTACGGTTGTAGTTGTTTGCAATGGAGGCACTGTATAGTTTTTAATTTCAAATAAAGGTGTAATTATCTACTGGTGTGTATGTGATTGAGCTAAAATTAGTTTCTATTGAAGTATTATTTATGCGATTTATCGCGCATAAATATAATACTGTATGTTTGTACCAGTATGCACATGTTTCATTTGAAGTCTGTTAATATAACATCTTAAACTTTTAAAACGAAACAGTCCTTCACTCGTGTATAAAGATTTAACGCGTTGACATTCATTTCCCCTTGTGTTACAATTCATTGCAGACTCGGCTCTCGGCTAGCTCCTCGGATCATCTTGCTTTCTACGGTGATTGTTACATCAGCCATATAAATGTAATTAGTTTTACTTTTTTAAGTGGCTGTCGATTCTGTCCATCTTCTTGATTAAGAATTACAACTAGGCTGTATATTATTTGAAAACAGAAGATCATGTTCCTTAATTTAACTGGACAATTGCTAACTAGAACCTCTAGCAACATAATTAGAATGATACTGTGATATATGGTATTGAGCACTCTGAAACCAGCGAGGAAAAATAAATAATGATTAAACGATTGATCGTCGAAAGTCAGAAAACTTGTACCAGAATCCATAATATAAATCCATAGTACTTGAAACAAGAACTATTTTTCCTTTGCATGGAGACTTCGGAATCCGTCGCTGGTTTTGCCCCATGTCGTCACCAAAAAGTACTCGTAATAACAGCTAGTAATACATATCTATCATCTATCTATATATATATATATATATATATATATATATATATATATATATATATATATATATATATATTATATATATATAATCAAAAATCACAAAGCAGTACATTTCATTCAGTTACGAACTTTGTGCACAAAAACATTTAGTGCATATGGAAATTTAATGCATTAAAAACAATTTTTTTATAGAAATACATAGCAACTGAAATAATCTTCTATTGCATTCTTTAACTTTAAATTAAATGTATTAATTTTTCGTCTCCAGTTGCTATAGCCTACATATTTCTATAGAAATTCACTGACCCAGTTACCCAATATTAAAAAGTTAGCAATATATAGAGCTTTATTTCACAATTCAGGTACCAACATGAAAATTAATAAACTACAGATGCAGTCATAGAGGTAAACATAAAAAATAAAAAGTAACATTTTTGGCTCAAACATAAACTTAAGCCATAAACTATAATGCAAATTAATGTTAGGCCTAATTAAAAGACTTTCCACAAGATTCCAATGAACGTTCAAAGTAGTTTCACAATGTTGTTTCGATAATAATAATAGTAACAATTAGAGTGCTACGGTCATCAATGACAACATGGAGCACTATTGAGACAAAAACAAGCCGGTGATCTAAAAAGAAGGTCCAAAAGCGGTGCAAATTCCAAAATCCAGAAATTCAGTCCAAAGTAAAGGGAGTTAAAGAAAAGGTGGTTTAGGCGCAGGTCGCTGCTCATGGACACTGGATGGAAAAGAGAGATGGAAAAGATAGGTCTTCAACTGCTTATGGAACTGCTCATAGGAAAGCAAAGGCTGATGTGATTCAAATGAAGATTGGATAGAAGAGAATTCCAGATCTGAGGTGCAGCATGCTGGAAAAAACGATTAGATAGCTTAGAGCGTGAAGGTAAGCTAGGTCTCACAAGAGTAATTAACTTAGAAGACCGAGTAACAGCAGGCTACATCACTTTAATGAAGTGAGACATATAAGTTTGTCCAGGGATGGTGATGGACTTATAGGTTAACAAAGTTGTAAATGATACGCTCTTTAATATTTAGCCAATGCAAAGACTTCAAAATAGGCGTAACATGTGAGTACTTGGAATTACAAAAAATTGCTCGTGCAAGAGAATTCTGAACAAACTGCAACCGATCAAGCTCACAGCCAGGGAGATTTAAAAACAGGGAATTGCCGTAGTCCAACTTCGATTGCACAAGAGCAGCACCAATTGTAGCAGCTGTCTCACGTGACAAATATGGACGTATTCGACGAAGATCACGGAAATGGAAGAAACATGCTGGTGAAGCTTTAGTTATGTGTTCGTGGAAGGTTAGATGTTTATCAAGGATAACACTTAAATTTCTCACAGAAGAAACAGGTGATATTTTAATACCCGAAGATAAAGAAAGAGTTTTCCAATTCAGCTTCAGAAGCTGTTAGGTGTCCCGACAAACAAGAATTCAGTCTTAGATGGATTAAGTGCCAAGAAATTAGCAGACATCCAAGAGGATATAGACTGAAAACTTTGTTGCAGGAGGGTTTCAGCATTAGAATAGGAGTTAGGGGTGAAACAAATGTACATTTGAGTGTCATCAGCATATAGTTCATGATCAAGAGAATGAGAAGAGATTAGAGTGCTTAAGGGTGTTGTATAGAGGTTAAAGAGGATAGGACCAAGAACGGAGCCTTGAGGCACACCATACTTTAAGTGAGAAGGCGAATAGATGTACTCCATCACTTAAACACTAAAAGAACGATCCGTCAGATAGGAGGAAAGCCAATCAAGAACAATTCCACGAACACCAAACCAGGAAGAAAGACGTTCCAGAAGAATATTGTGATCAATGGTATCAAAAGCGGCCGAAAGATCAAGCATACATAATCCAGTTAAGCGTTTGCGTGCACATGGCATTAACGTAGAATTGCGCACAGATAGAAGCACCGTTTCAGTTGAACGATGCTTAGTATAAGCAGCTTGATGCTTATTAAATAGATCATTGTAAGAGAGATGAGTAGAAAACCTCTGAAGAACAATTCTTTCAGTGAGCTTAGATTTATATGACAGATTAGATATAGGCCTGTAATTCGACAATAATTCCTTATCCAGTGTGGGCTTTTTAAGCAATGGAGTAATAACTGCACGTTTAAAAGCGCGAGTAAATTTGCCAGTAGAGAGAGAGAGGTTAACAATCAATGTTAATACTGGAGCAAGTATGTGAATACACTTCTTTAAAAGAGAGGTTGGGATAGGGTCCAAGTCGCAATGTTTGGCTGGAGAGTCTAAAACTAATTTAGTAATCTCATCAATTCTAACTGGAGTGAAATTAGAAAGCTCATCTTTGGAATGATTCTCTACTGGAGTATGAGGAGTAGAGTTAGGAGCTGGAGTGATAGATTCTCTAAGATTGCTTATTTTATCTGTAAAGTATATGGAAAATTGTTCAGGCAGTGACTCCACAGGAGTAGAAGGAAGAGAAGGAGAAATAGATCTATGTAAAAGATCATTAACGGTTTTCCATAAACTCTTGACATTCACAGCCTTACTGACCAAAGAGGAGTAGTACTCTTTCTTAGCATTAGCAATAGCAGTACGATAAATCTAGTGTTGCAAATTAGAAACAGTTTTCCAAAAATCTGAATGGGTATGACGCCACTTTCTTTCAGCTCTACAGCATGCAGCCTTTAGCTGTCTCAGACCACAAGTATACCAAGGGTTAGATTTGTTAAGCTTCTTGGTAGTTAGAGGTGCATGCTTATCAAGTAAAGATGAAAGAGTAGTGTTATACTGTTTTACTAATTCCTCAAGATCATTAGCAGGAGACTTGATCAAAGTCGAATTTTCAAGATCAGAACAAAAGAGATCAAGATCAACGTTATTTGCACACCTAAATGAAACAGTAGGTGAATTTTTAATAGTATCTGGCTTAACATGGTTATAAGTGAATACATACTATTTCAAAGTTTCGATCTTCAGATTTGCACTAACAATATTATTAGAAATGAATTTATACAAAATTTCTACCCTAACAACAGTTAAAGTGCCCCTGCCGTCAATTGCATGCAACGTCGAGAACTATTGAAAAAATTCCTAGCTGACAGATAAAAAAGATTCAAAAAGGTTTGAAATTCTACAATCTAGATATTTTTCTTAATATTGGAAACTTTCATATGTTCATTGTAATGAGCACGCCTTGTTCACAATTTATATATTAAGTAATAAATATATTTTAGATAGAATGCAGATATTATAGAGCAGTTAGGCCTATTTATAAATAATAAGTGACGTAGGGTTTTTTCCAAAGATTTATAATAGACGATAGAAGCCGAGGTTATAGGCGTGTATAGGTAGATTATTACGAAGGGTATTTCCAAAATGACGCAGCTGCGTCGTAAATTAGCTAAGCGAAGAAACGCTGTGATTCGATAGAAGCGTTTGACATCGATCGACAGCGGTGTATATAAGGAGAAGCTAGATACAGTAGAATCAAGTTGGGGCCGGGGGCCTACTTGATTCGTCTGAGTAGGTTCCCAGGAGGGCGGCGCCGATGGGTCTATACGGTGTACAACGTGTAGTTCTCATAAAGGATCGAGTCTCAATGATCCTTCCTCTTACTGACTCCCTACGGGATAGGTAAGGGGGCCCCTCAGGTTGGCTAGTGTCCCAAGCCGCGAAGGCTAATTGGAGGCGAGAGAGTTCGGTGTCCCCCTGGGTAGGCCCAGGTAAGAGGCTGGTAGTCCACAGCGATACCCGGGTCGAGTCCGTCTCTGCGGGTATTTGTTAAGCGCCTGGGTCGAGTGTGTCTCTGCAGGCGGGAGGCTGGTAGTCCACGGCATTGCCCGGGTCGAGTTCGTCTCTGCGGGTATTTGCTAAGCGTCTGGGTCGAGTGTGTCTCTGCAGGCGGTATGCTAGCGACAGCATTACCTGGACGGAGTTCGTCTCTGCAGGTATTTGTTAGGCGCCTGAACGGAGTTCGTCTCTGCAGGTATTTGCTAAGCGCCTGGATGGAGTTCGTCCCTGCAGGCGGGAGCAGGATTACTAATGACCAGTTGACTATCCACGAATTTCATAGTGACTACACGGAAGCCATTGTACCACCTTCAACAATGATGGACGAGCGAAGAACTACGGGAAGACCAGTATTGAAAGGATGCAGAAGCGGGATTACCAATGACCAGCAGACTATCCACGGATTTCAAAACATTAAGCGAAAGGCCCTTTACACCACTTCAGCAATGATGGAGGAGAGAAGTAACTACGGAAAGACCAATATTAAAAGGATAGGGAAGAATAAGGATAAAAAGATAAAGTGAAGTTTTATAGGGTAAAGAAAAATAAAGTTCGTCGCAGTTAAACAACCAATCACAAAATTATCTACTACAACCAGTTTGAAGACTAGGAAGCAGGGCGGAAACCAACCGTAATTGCCTAAAATATAGCAGACGCGGAGTACGCTTCTACTCCAGGTTCGGGTCATCATATCACTTCGTCCCGAGAATCACATTACGGAAGAGAATCTATGAAAGAAGCAAGGGGATCGGCCCTCGAATTAACAGATAGAAGTTGAGCAAGGATAGGCCATTCGAGATGCAGCACCCTCGGTTCCTCCTGACAAGCGGTACCTGAATTAGACCATTTAACGTAGTAGCTGCCATCTCGAATCGCTGCCGGTCATCTATACATCTTACACAACAACATGACGACGTGGAGTGAGTCCCCACTCCCGATTCGGGCCGGGTGGCCAAAACCCGATGACCCGGGTTCCCAGGACCCAAAATTGAGGGTGAAAGAAATACGTTCCACTAGCTGTAACACGGGAGGCCTCGCCGGCCGCGCGCACGCTAACGCAACCCCGGTCGTAACAAATGGTGTCAGAAGTGGGATTTCGTATAAGAAAATCTCTCCACTCGCCATAACACGGGAGGCCTCGCTGGCCGCGCGCACGCTCTCGAAAGCCCGTTCGTTACATTCATTTTAAATGTGCCCAATAATTTAATAAGTTAAATAACAGACATGAGTCGGTGATATTTTAGGGTAAAGCAGTGATATTTAGTCTAAGTACTGTTTGTTTACATCGTTAAGTAACACCTGGTTGCTATGGTGATTGCAATCAGCCGGGAGCGATTGAAGGTTTGTTTACTTACATGGTGACACTCGTTGTGAAACACGCTAACAACGAAATGGCCGAATATAGGATTTATTCTGATAGATTTGATCAATCTAGCAGCACGTATCTCATTGTAAAATATTAATCATTGATGAAGGCAAAGAATCTTGTATATGTTAAATATTAATTCAAATTATTCTATCACAAAAGAATTAACGTTTTTACCAAAACTATAGTCGAGCTAGGACTTATACCATCAACAAACTGTAGGTTTAAACAACGAATTAGAGTTATATTAGCAGAATGATGTGGAGTAGTGGAGGAGTTGATAGGGATTGGTCTAGGAGATACAGGTCCAGTGCGTTGTATCCTACGAGAGATCCTAATGACTTGCCCACGTACAGGGCCCACACAGCTCAACCATTGGGGTATGCGGGTGGAATGAGGAGTGGAGGGCTGTACAGGAGTGGACTGACTGACCCACGAGACATGCAGCATAAGATTGGTTAGTATACTTTACATTTCTCAATCCCATTTGCTATATGTAATAATAACAATAATAATAATAATGATTTGCTATAGGTATAATTCATATAACGCAGATAGACATATAAACCTATAGCTGAATGACAAATATTCTTACATTAACATAACAACAATTAGAGTGCTATGGTCATCAATGACAACGTCAAGCACTGTTGAGACAAAATCAAGCCAGCGAGCAAAAAGAAGGTAAAAAAAATGGTGAAAATTCAAAAATCCAGAAAATATGTCCCAAGGTACATTAATTTATATAGTCTCCCATGAGGTCACCATTGTAATAAAATGTTTAATGTATTTGATCAACAAAAAACATAAAGTTATAGATATTTCATGAAATGTGCAGCTGTCTAATAAGTACATAATGCAAAGCTTGAATTGAGATAGGCATGCGAGTGCAAAAAGGACTTGTTTTGCAGCAGTGTTTAAATCACTTATAGAATATAAACAATAATTGTTTACAGAAACTTATTTTGGTTAGAAACTTTAGAAATTGATTGTAACTAAAAGTTTTAGCTTGTATTAACTCAAATTTAAAAATTACAGTTTCAATATAATGACAACTACTACATAATGAGCAATGTTTAATCAAAAGTTGTTCTTAAAGTACCACAATAAAGCAGAATTTTTAGTATTGGGTGCTCTAATGATGCTCACATTGATTCTTTATATAATTTGAAGCCTACCAGTATAGCTTCTGTCTGATTTTTGTGGTCGAAATTATTGAATGAGAGTTCATATTTCTTGTATCTTGTTATTTTTATGGTTGTTGCTGCAGTTATGAATTTGAGCATAAGCTCCTGTTGTTTGTATATGATCCTGTTTTTGTTGTTGTTGCTATTGATGAGTTGGAGCATATGACCTTGTTGTTGTTGTTATAGATGAGTTGGAGTATATGATCTGGTTATTGTTGTTGTTGTTATAGATGAGTTGGAGCATATGATCTGGTTATTGGTGTTGCTGTTATAGATGAGTTGGAGCATATGATCTGGTTGTGTTGTTGTTATAGATGAGTTGGAGCATCAGTTGTCCAGCATGAAGCTGACCAGCAGTTCGCTGTCAGAGAAGGTGCGTAGAGCCGAGAGGATTGTGCAGGACATGGGACATCAGAGTCGTCACGCTGCTCTAGAGGAGCAGAGCAGACACAGAGCAGAGGCTGAGCGGCTTCATCATGAGCAGGTTAGTATCTGTGTCTATGTGTCAGTATTTATCATGTTGGAGCTTATATATATATATATATATATATATATATATATATATATATATATATATATATTAGGAAACTGGAGGCATTGGAAATGTGGATTTGGAGAAGAATGGAGAGGATTAGCTGGACCCAAAAGGTTACAAATGAGGAAGTCCTGGAGAGAGTTGGTACAGGTAGACAGTTGAAAATGCATTAAGAAATAGGAAGAAGAGATGGTTAGGACACATTCTAAGGGGGGTCTATTGAAAGATGTCATAGAAGGTAGAATGGAAGGAAAAAGAGACAGGGGCAGGCCGAGATTAGGTATGTTATGATTTAAAGACCCACTCATAGGTGGAAATGAAGAGGAAGGCGGTAGACTGAGAAGAGTGGAGGCGTTATGTACTATGGGCCTGCCAGTATGCAGTGCACCAAGAGAGAGAAGAGATATATATATATATACTTACATAATATATATATACATACATATATATAATATATATATATATATTATATATATATATATTTACATATATATATGTATATAATATATATACATGTATATATATATGTATATATATATATATATATATATATATATATACTGTATACATACCATAATATTCGTTTATATACAGTCATCATCTTCATCTTCTTCTTCCCTTTATTTCCTGTTTAACTAGGGTCAGGAAACGAATAGGCCTTCTCCACTTTTCAATCTCATACCATATCATCAGTCAATCCCCCTGTAATCTGTTTCATTCTTTTTAGAAAATTTTGTAGCAATTTCTGCAGTCTAAGCGCTCACCAACTGAATTAGTGCCTATATCTGAATTAAAGATAAATTTTTAGTAAGTTTTCTCTATTGGGTTGTGTATATGGCTTATTCAATGAGCTAAGAAATTACAATCATACTTTTAGTGTTAGTAGTCTTATTAAATCATTCAGACTTTGCATTTTTAAAATAAATGTTAAATACTTATAGTTATATGCGTGTGTGTGTATATGTGCAGAGAAGACTGGAGTGGGAATTGTTTGGACTGAGAGAAGAACTAGTGAGACTGAGACATACAAACAGACAAATGTCCAGTGATAATGCGCTGCTGATGGCAGAGATGGAGAGAGAAAGAGAGAGGGATTCGGGATGGGAGTCAGACAGAGGAGTAAGAGTAAGTAAACTAAACTAATTAAAATATAATAAATAAAATAAGTAAACTAAAGTAATTTGAATTGTTAGGATTGCCGAGTTGATAACCTGCGTGCTTGCCAACCGCTTGCCATGGTTACCCGGAGATCATCAGTTAGAATCTGAAATAGACTGTCTCAGAGTTTGCAGTGCTATGCATGCATGATGGGTGATCAACTAGATAGGTTTTTCTAACCTCTTTGACGGCCTAGTGTGTGTGCTTATTTTAGTGTATTTTTGAAATAAAACATAGTTCTCTCTCTCTCTCTCTCTCTCATATTATTCCATGCAGTTGGGAAACAAACATTATACTTTTCTAATTTTTATTGTAATGTTTGTCCAAGTAGCTATAAGTTCTACAGAGATGGATTAGCTGTAAGAATATAGCGAGAGATGTCAACGAATAGGTTGTGAGTAGCATTGGTCGTCTTTTAAATGTCTTTGCGGCTGCTGTGCAGTGGATTCAACTAATATCCTCAAGTACCTGAGGCTTTTAAAGCATTCAATAAAATAACAGCAGTTACTTGCTTCGGGATAACAATTAAAACTAAGAGGTACGAGTTTTCAATGCTGAACTGAATATTACATTAACAACAAATCAGCGTAATTGTCAAACCGGAAATAAACGCGAAATGGGACCAGATTTAAATTTGGACTTGTTTACTGGGTTTGGTATTTAACTTAATATTTTAGCAAATTCTAAATTTCTTTTTTATGATTCACCAACATATTTCGATGTGCAAACATAATTCATTATTGGCGAATTGTTGTTTCTCGCAGGCACGCACTGATTGGGGGAGGAGTCAGTTAAGTAGTAGGGGCCGGAGGAGGAGTTATAGCAGGGAAGGGCGAAGAGATGGATGGTTAAGTGACAGCGGTGTTTCGCATGGATATAGAGGTGCTGGATATCACCATGGACGAGCTAAATCTCGTCACAGTAGCAGAAGCAGCAGCAGCAGTAGCAGCAGCAGCAGCAGCAGCAGTAGCAGCAGCAGTAGTGATAGCAGCAAAGGAAGTAAAAGGATTTCCAAAGAGAGAAAGCATGGAAAATATTACAGAAAAGGTTGGCAAGATATAAAATTAAGCTTTTACTTCTTGAGATCTATGAGTTTTTGATTTATGACTATGTATGATATACACAGGACACTATTTTCTTTCAGTATTTCTCTCGCTTAGTACACGCCTAATGGCAGGTCCATGATACATAACGCCTCCACTCTTCTCTGTCAGTAGAATTTTTTCTACTCTTCTTCTCACTCATTCCGTTTAAGACACATTAAATCCCGTAAAGATATGATTTAGTTTCAAATAAATTTTCATTCCAGAGTTTTTTTCAGTAGTTCGATCTGATATTTTTTGTTATGTCCATCCCAGCGAATGAAATGCAGTAGTGTAATGTTCATCAGTAATGTATCTCTACTCAGATTTGTATGATCGGTTTGTTGAAATATTGAGAATTGTCTGTTGAATAGAATAGAAAATATACAACGAGCACACCAGGTTCAGTCTATCGCTGCATCATTGACAATGCCTGGACATGCTAGCACAATCCATAATAGCTGGCACACCCAAACACTGCCAGATATACAAGTAAAAAAAGTAAAGCAAAGGTTAACGTCAGTTTCCTCACTCGAAAGCGATGTCAGTGACGGGCGAGCCCAGGATTTGAACCCCGCATCTACTGATCCGCGATCGAGTATCTTACCGACTTCGCCACTGGCTTCAGCCGATCAAATATAGCGATATAGATTCATTATCTTTGAAGGTATCAAATATGAAAATGTCTGAATTATAGAACAATAATTTATAAAATATGTTATTGTAAAAAAGACTCTGTGCGTGTTGAATTAACAGATGGAAGGCGGTGCTCTGATTGGCTGATTAAGGGCTATTGCACTGGTGGAGGGCGATGTGTGGGAGGAGCTATCTGCAGCTCGCCCCACCCCTGTGGCTCACCGTGCTCCAGTCCCAGGAGGTGTGGGCGCAGCATCAGTCCACATGATCCTTCCATTGGCTACAGATCAGTTCTGCCTCATCCAATAGTAACTCAGCATAATAAATCTCATCTCTACTCAGATTTGTATGATCGGTTTGTTGAAATATTTTTCATAAATTAGCCTCCTTAATTTTTAGTAATTATTCAATTTGTGCTTTCATCACCATCATGTTGTACGTGTATGTTGATATTTAAAACGGCTTAGATGTGAATCTTTACTTTCTATCATGTTTAGAGGGGATGAATAAAATTCTTTAATATTACGATACGCTTTATCCCATTACCCCATTATTAGTATTTATCTGAAATACAGCCCTTAGTAAAAAATGTACGTCTTGAAATATTTCCAAGTAAAATACTTGCATCATAGCGCTACAAATTACTAGATCAGGTTTCACGACTACTATTTTTATTATTTTATTTTGTTTCATGAATACTTAATCATAACTAGCTTAACTATATATATATATATATATATATATATATATATATATATATATATATATATATATATATATATATATAATATACATGTATAATACCACTGAATAACTAGACGTTTTCATTCTTCACAATTTTCAAATGGTATTTTAGCTAAGTATTTTTGATGTGTAGCGAACCCGCCGGAAGCAGATACTCTTTCACACCTCGAGTGATGGGAAACCTGAAACCAGGCGACGTGGTGCAGTTCAACAGGGGAGGGGTGGAGAGCGAGGGAAAGGTAAAGTATTTGGGTCATCTACCGGGAAAAACTCAGCCTTACGTGGGTCTCGAGCTGCTGCATGAATGTATGTGCCCGTAATATTTGTTTCATTTATCTGAATGAGTGAATTTTCAGTGGTTATATCACCATATCATCGTATGGTTGGAGCCAGTGGCGACGCCGGTTAAGGTACTCGACCGCGGATCAGTATATGCGGGGTTTAAATCTTGGGCTCGACCGTCGCTGATATCGCTTTCGAGTGAAGAAACTGACGTTAACCTTAGCTTTTACTTATTATGTAGCATAATTTTTGAAAGAGTTTGATTCGATAGATAACTAAATCTATTAAGTGCAATGTGAAATTAAAGAAAAGCTGGATAGGATATGCCAAAGGGAGGGATGGGTTGCAGAAATTTAGAATAAAGGTAAGGATGGAAGGGAAAATAAATAAAATAGTACCGAACTACAGAAACTTTAGGTAATTTAATTAAGCTTTCATATATTAAAGATGACAACGCAGGATATCATAGACTTACCTTTAGACAGTTCACACTAAGAGCTAATTGATGTTATGACTGCTATATTTGTTGCTTGATGTGTTTGCTATGTTTGATAACTGATGTTATGATTTTTATGTTTGATAACTGATGTTATGATTTTTATGTTTGATAACTGATGTTATGATTTTTATGTTTGATAACTGATGTTATGGTTGCTATACTTGCTAATTGATGATATTGTGTTTGTCATTTGAATGAAATAGTACAAATATAACCAAACGAATCATCAAGTATTTTTTATTAATTAAAACATTGTCGATAATACATGTAGATACATTTTCAGATTTATTCAATGTTTTACAGATGGACATCATGATGGCGTCTACAATGGATATCGATATTTCAAATGGTTTGTATACTTATATGTAGGCCTAGATGATATTAAGAATTACATGTATATATACGAGGATGCAATATAGATACAGTTGTTTGCCTAATAATTATTTAACTTCTGGCTATATTTAAACTGCATTCTATTGTGGTTAATTAAAAAGAAGTTTTATATTATCAGAACTACTAAATAACGTTGCGAATCTATGTATTTAATTTGCATTATTTTAAAGAGTATTACATATGTTTTCTGTTGTTGTTGTTGTTTACAGCAAGCCGAGCAGAGGAGTGTTTGTACCGTTCAGTCAGGTGACCAGGGCTAGGCGAGATCTCATATGAATAATAATTAGTTCTTATGACTGTTGATATTAACGTGATAAACTGTAGATCCCCTCTATATGTGTTTTTTGCATCAGATAACGTTAAAAATTATATAACTTCTTAGTTGAACGCCATTTTATAAATTTCTCTTAATATACACTGTATAGAGTATTTAATTAATTCAATGGAGCAAAATCTGCTAAAGGACATACATGACTTATACACAAATGAATAGGCCTATGAATATACAAGTGAATATGATTCTTCGTTAATTAATCTCGATGTAGGCCTACATGTTTGTTAAAATAATGTGTTTATTGTCGTAGAATTTAACTATTTTAGTTTTCTCTTCGCGCAGATCTGTTACTATATGACAATCACTAGGATAATATTGACACTTATTACAATTTTTAACGCTATTTCCAGATGTAATGCTGTTATTTTTTAAAATCTACATTGCAAGGTTATAAAAATTTAGTTGCGTACTCTAGAACGTCTACATTATTGCAATATGGAATTATTTGCTTTTTATAGTGCATTGGATTATGTCAGTAGTGCATCAGGTTATGCTATTCGTATTACTATTTTAAATTTATATTGATATTACGTATAATAGTGAAATATATATATAATGGAAATTGATGAATAGGCCCTATCGTCTTAGTGTTATTCTTGATAATTTGCACATCAGGTTGAAGTTAGTTTTTACCGATTTTCGCACTGAAATAAGTTACACGACAAAACCAAAAAGCAACAACAGAATGACGGAGAGACAAGGAATGAAACCAAGGCGTATTTGACGGCGGAAGGAATTGTATCCTTTGCGAGAGTTCAATTCAGCTCAGGATCTGTCATATAAAACTTCATGACGTTGCCCCTACGCTGTTGAGACATTCTACATAAGTGAATAGGCAATCGTGCATATCCCCGGCATTATCAATCATTCTACAGAATCAACGCGTAAAGCACAAATCTAGCAAGCCTGTAGCATTTAATAATAATTATACTATAACCGACGACAGCAATTGTGAAGATATTTAATAAAGAGTACATGCATGTTTCAATCTCTCTACTCTATCAGCACCTGTTCTTGCTCACTGGCTACGCTCAAGAGTGCTAGCCAGAGGCTGTGCGAGACGTCACTGATATCATCACGAGATGACGAAACGCCATTCAACAATCCTTCTAATAGTCAAGCAAGAGCACGTAATAAACATAAAAGTCGCTGCACTATTAATTAACATTGATTTTAGCACTGACTTTATAGATTATTGAAAGCAACATATGGACGTAACACAAAATTAGCTTAGGAGCATATGACTGCCAATCTCTACATAATTAAGAGATAATGTAAAGAACAGCCACAATGTGTCACTATGTTACATATAAAATATAACACCTACTCTGCAACAAATGTCAATGTCGAAGAGTCCAATTCAGAATTGCTATCCGACCCATATATAATTTACCAACATTTTACGTTTACAGAGAGATAGCAAAAATATAACCACAAATATGATCATCAAAATATCTTAATTTTATAATAAAGATTCTCATACAATTTTTCTCTACAAAATTTATGTCTAAATTTCAAACAAATTTAGAACACTCTTCGGTAATTTTGTGTATCGAATAAAATTACACTTTTTCAATAATTTTCTGATATTTTTGGCCTAAAGGTATAATTTATTTGTCTTCATTATTTCTTAAAAGTTTCTTAAAAGTAAGCAACTAAATTATGCACCAAAATGGCACAAATAACTGTGTACATTACAGTAACTTTATAATACAGTAGAAATGGATAAAAATTTATATGCAAAAAGATACAGTCTAGAAGTCACATAAAGAAAAAAATAAATTATAATGTTACTTGCATTTCTGTAAAAGAATTCATGCATTGACACACAAACCTCAAGGATTTGTACTAAAACTGTTCAAAGATAAAATTTAGTACTCTGTCTACTTATTAAAATATTTGTTGACCGGTAGTATTATATTAATGTGACACTTTTAAATGCTATATATATAGTTTCAGTGAAAAAACATCAGAGTACCATCGACACGTCAATTAGAGTCATTACTTTAGTCATTAATATTTCAAGTTGTTTATGTATAACAAAATATAGAACTATAATCCTATTTAAACATAACCTTCAATGAATCATATAATTAAAACAATTTGACGTTTTCATGAATATATACATGTAAATGCTAAACATATGTTTCTTCAAACGGGGTAGTTAAAACTCCTTTGAATACTAGCTAATTAGTTTTACAATATCTACCAGTACTACACCGTACACGTTTAATGTATCAAATTTTAACACTAAATCATCATATCACTTTCTTTTACATTAAATAGACATTATATTAGTTCACTAGATAACTTTACAAAATAAATGAGTCACTGGCATTTTGCTATCACACCAAAGCAACGCCATAAATTTTATCGATCTAGTAAAACATTTCCAGTAATAGATTCTATCAACAGGAGATGGCAAAAATTTAGGTAAATGACGTTGATCATTCGTAATGCACGTTAACTTCTAGATTCTTCAGCAAAGTAAACTTTAAAACCACTTCGTAGATCTGCTTCTGGCCCATTAATTAGTCAGCATTAACTTTGCCTAATTGTTCAACTCATATTACAATACTCAACTGTTTAAATTAATTCACGGTAAATCTGTACCTCGTTTTATACACAGGTATATATTCGCAATAATACCAGTTTATACATATACACTTAGTTGCATGAACCACTATAAATATATCTATAGTTCACATATATCACTTCCAGTCAATGACACCTTTTCCTTTATTTCTGCGCGCACTAGCCCTAGACGCGGCAGCTGTCTCAGCTCCTGCAGCAGCTGCACTGCGTCTGCCACGCCCAGTTGCTGCGCTCCTCCTATCAGCTGCCTGAGTGACAGCTGAATGAAAAGGAGTGGGCGGAGTTAGCAGGTTGATCTCGTCCAGGCTGGGTGATGAATAGCTGGGCTGTCTGCAAATAATAACAATAAACATCATCAATAAACATTCAATAAACATTTCTAGCAGAAAATAAATATCAGGAACTCATTAAATAACACAACAAACATATCCATCACAAAATATCAATTGTTAAATTAATATATGTAATGAGAAATTTTTATACAAACAATAAAATACTAGGGATTCGTTAAATGCTGTAGCAATACAATTAATCAAATCATAACTGCACGGCCCCTATCAACCAGTTCTTCATGTTATTTCCAGCTTAGACAGTTTTAATTCATACAGTGTTCTGCTTGCATATGTTTACAAGTATCCCGATGAATTTTCTGCTTCTCATAACAAGAAATAAGTGAAATATGTTTAAAATCCTGACTAGGTAACTCAAGTTTCCTGTCAATTTACCAATCTTAAAGCTAGCGAGCTAGTGGCTAGGTGACACTATTATTCAGCAGACTGACGGTTGTAACCTTACTTCTCCTCAGCACAATTCTTTCGCAGATTGGTCTGGGTGAATTGATCTGTAGTGATGTGTGCTTTTGGGGACGTCCCTGACATCATCCCTGGATGAGGAAACGGACGTTAAACCTTTATTATTATTATTATTATTAGCAAAAGCTAGTATGTTTACAAGTATACTCTACCTCTTGCTGGGGTGCTTAGCCATCTTCACAAGCCTCTGAGCTTTCTCCAGAGAACTGTCCCGAGCCTTTCTTCCAGCCGTCCCCCTGGCTCCAGCGCCCTCAGAGCCAGTCACATCTCTCTGAGCCGCCGCACGGCTAGGCCTGCCAGACCGGCTCACTTTTCTGCTCAACATCTCTCCACTAGATGATGCTGCCACCAGATCGGCATGAACAGCTGCGGCACTGGAGCTCTCGGCGTGGCCTGCAGTCACTGCGGCAGTTGATTCTTGTACAACAGCAGCTACAGTTGTATCTACTACAGCTGCGGCTTCATCGTAAACAGCTGCTGCATCGTTTACAGCTGTTCCATCGTCCACAGCAGCTGCAACATTTACAGCAGCTGCAACATCGTCCACAGCTGTTACATCGTCCACAGTAGCTGCATCTTCCACAGCTGCTGCATCGTCCATAGCAGCTGCATCCCTAGGAGCAGAAGGTCCATAGAAATCTAGCGGAGGTCCGATGCTCCCGGCAGAGCTGCTGGCGTAGACGAGAGGTGGGATGGCGTGCAGTGACGGCACTGAGTCACAGCTGAGCACCGATGTGCTACTGCGACAAGACGACACAGAGGTCGCTGAAACCACACCCACTTTTGAGCTCATCTCAGTTCTTGTAACACGATGTGGAGGACTGAAGCTAAACGACTTGTGCGATGACGATACAAACTCAGCGGTGCCTGAATAAAAAAGAAATACAGGATAATAAAGTATAATGCAATACTCATGAAACTATGACTATTAATCAATCATAAAACACTGATATTTAACTTAAATGCTAGAATAAATAAATAACATCAAAAACATGAACCGTACTTCCACTTTCCAGCATTATACTGAGCACTAAAATTTAGTTTTAAGCTAATAGATAAAAATCATTAATGACACCTAAATATTAATGACTGATGGAGTAGCACAGAAAGATAGCATTGTTCTAAAATTCTCTCCCTCTCTCTCTTACATCAATATTATTTGTGCGAAAAACTAAATATTCCATATTCAGTCAAGTAAAAATGAATTTAATAAAGCTATCTGAAATTGACACCAACACAAATTAATTTAAACAATACAAAAATAGATCAGATACATATCCGATATTTGATAACGAGAGCATTTGAATCTTATTATTATAAGCCGAGATTCTTACAGCACAGTTCAGCTTAATCGAATGCATAAGCTAGCCCCAACGGCGTGGTGTATGACAGAAACTATTTACAATGATATAAACATAAACTGGTGAATACATGTGGAATAGAACTGTTAAACATACCTCCAGGGACGATTAAATGGTGAGGCGGAGAGAAGACGTAAGACTTTCTGTCGCCTTGGGCTCCCGCGCTGCTCTTCATCTGTAAAACTTCGTCTTTCTCGAGCAAAACTTCTTCAACAATCGATCCAGTAATCTCCTTCACCACCTTGAGATCGCCATGTTCTGAGGCAGCATCGTCCAACTCTCTGGTGCTCTTCATCTCGACAGCACCAACAACACTGGACGGAGTCTCCATAGAGCTCTGCTTCTCAGCAGTATCTTTACGTACAACACCAGATATCAACTGAGTATTCAGATCTTCATGAACAATATCCACCTCTTCTACATCGACACCTGGTCCACCTTCTGACAAATCTTCCTCATTTCTCATCTCAGAGTCGCTCACGTCGTCAGGCCCCACTCCGACCTCGCTCGTGAGTACTGTGGTCGTTCTACGCCTCCTTCGCTTGGTAGAATCACCGACCGGCAGGCTGACATCCACCTCGCTCTGTCTGTCCACTCTAGGTTTAGACCACTTACTGACCACGACATCATCCAACAGGCCAGTCTCCCCCATCCCAGACATCCTAGACTCCCTCCTAGCCTTGAGAGCTCTCTGAGCCGGAGTCAGGTAATCCACCGATATCTCGCTCAGACCCGTCACCGTACGACGTCTAGACTTTACTCTCTCCTCAACGCCTCTCAGAAATGTCTCAGAAGTCTCCACTTCCTCTGTGTCCTTGACCCTCTTTCTACTCGGCGACTTCTGTACATCAGCTGACAATCTCTCCTGCTCTCCTGAACTAACTGCAAGAGAACTTTTATCCCTAGCAACATTTCTGCCTCTAGCAGGAGACTTCCTCACTAACTCAGGAGAACTGTTTGCTTTAGCTGGAGATCTCTTTTCCACAGCCAATGATCTCGTTCTAGCAGAAGATCGTCCTTCTATGTCCGGAGAACTTTTGCTTTTTCCCGGGGAGCTAGCCTCTTGAGAACCCTTTTCGGCAGCAGTAGAAGATTTAGCCCTAGACCTTCTAGGAGATACCATGACCTCACTCTGCAGCACAGAGTGTTCCAGCTCCTTTGATCTCCTTAACCTGCCTGGCGATCCCAGCAGCTGATCACCACTTGACTGCTCCAGTGTTTTCACCCCGCTCTCTCTATCAACTGATGCCCGGCCCCTAGATCTACCATGGGACTTGGGTGCCACGCTATGATCCGCTGATTGCTCTACGACTGAAGGCTTCCTTGTCCTACCTGGCGATTTCAGTAATTCTGTTGACTCCAGAATAGATTTTTCAGCGAGACGTGACGAATGCCTCGCTGGTGAAGCCGTGTGGCTTCTCGGCGCACTTTCTTCTTTATCGGCTCTACTCAGCTTTCTATCAGGACTTCGTATATTTTTAGCAGGGCTTCCTCTAACTCTGCTCGGGCTTTCAGAACTTTTGGCAGGACTCCTGGAACTTCCCAAATTTTTGGTTGGAGTTTTATGCAGTTCATCGACGGCTCTAGAACGGCGCTCAGGACTCAGGCTGGCTGCTCCAGACAATCCTCTCCCATTATTCGGCACATCCAGCACTTCCCCACCTTTCTGTCCCTCATTCATCACCTGCTTCGACCGTCCAGGGCTTCCCTTAGTCTGAGGGCTTCCCGGAACTAAGACACGCGCTGATCTGCGAATTGGTGTAAACATAATGGACGAATTTGGAACATCGTCATTATCCACGGAGACCACTTCTATTCTTTCAACTCTGGTTGGTCTGGATGATTCGTCTCTTGTATCCATTCCTTCACTTGCCTCGTGCACCTTTGAGAGAGCACATGGCGGTGTTCCATCCACTGCCTCACTTTGTCGCGAAATAGTTTCAGCGGCTAACGTTTGTACGCTAAGAAATAAATCACCAGACAGCACAACTTGATTCGGAACAAACGATTGCGAACTATGATCTATTACACTCGGTGATGCCCTGCTATCAAGGGACTTCTGAACGGCTGATGTAGTTATGGATTTGCTAATCAGTCGAGGACTTGAGCTCTTCTCGCTAGCATGCTGCCTGGTAGGACTCACACGCAGGCTGTAGCCGCTGCTGCTCTCCAACTCTGCTTCCCTGCCCTCCAGCTCCGCCTCTTGCCCATCTGCTTCCTTGCCACCTCGAGTGATGCGTCTCGAGATTCTACGTGATGGAGAGTTGAGTCTTGGGTCTGATATCACAGTGTCCTTCACTGACTGACGCACAGCGACTGACTCTGACAGATGAACGGTCATTTCTGAGACGGACTTAAGCGCAGTTGAATTATACACAAGCGATTCTGACAGAAACTCATGACTGTCAGATGATTTTGATTTAATCAAAACTGCCTCTGACTGAGACACTGCAGTAGCGGGTGGTAATGATTCATGAACGGTGATTGTAGATATAAACCTACTGGAAGAAAAGGCTGATTGACTGACACTTGACTCCAGTTTGGCAATCTTTCGCACAGGGCTCGTTACATCAACGCCATCATCATGTACTGAAGCATCGAAAGAATCGCCACGCTTTAACTCTGCAAGTCCTGTTATCTCGCAGCGTATATCTCCCTCGGTATCTCTCTTTTTTTCTATCTCAGTATCTCTCTCGTTTCTTGCCTCGCTGTCTTCCTCATCTTCCATTATGATCATACACTCATCCTCCTCAACATCCTCCTCCTCGTGCCCAGCAGCCACAGTCACACTGATGTTCTCACCGCGCAAGCTCTCACTGATCACTCGTGACACATTGCGTGCTGAGCTCGGTGACGTTGTCACGATGCGTGACAGAGAACTGTGACCAGCAGGCGACACGACACGTGACGATGTGTCAGCCACAGTGCGTGACAGGTGATGCGTGGGAGGAGTCTGATCAGCCAGCGACCAATCATCAGAGCTCTCTGCAGAGCTCGGTGATGACTTGAGAGGTGGGCGTGTCAGAGGCTCCGAGTCAACGGTGGCTGCAGGTGACTGCGATGATGACGTCATAAAGTTAGATGACGTCACCATTAGACTGCGTGACGGTGATTCTTTCAGCATTCTCTCGCTCTCCATTTCACTAGGATGCTGTTGGTGTAGTTGATCTCCACCAGCCGACAGCAAAAAACCCTCAACAACAGTAGAGGAAGAAGTTCTAAGTGGCGATGTTTTCAATGGAGAGAATGAGCTCTGCAGGAAGGACGAGCGTTTAGGAGAGAGGGAGGAAAGGCTCTTTGTGCGATTCAACTCACTGCCTTCTAATCCTGCATATTTCAATAACAGTAGCAATTCAGTAACAAAGGTTATTCCACAATAGCAGCAGCAAAATTAATTCAACAGCAGCAATGACGAGAATAGTTTAAATTATACAATACACATTATTACAATACATACAGTACCATACATACCGTCCGATTTATGAGTAAACACAAAAAGGATTCTTATTAAAAATTAAATGATTCATCAGTACTAATGAACAGCATTTATACACAAAGCAAAACTTCATAACTGAAATAATTCTATATCACAGTGCCAAACTATCAAATATATTTCTAACGACCTGCCTTTTTTGACATAGGAGTATTCCTTAAATGGCTTAATGCTGCACACACATCTTCATAGTAAGTACATTTATACAAGCCTAGACTTATCAACAGAATTATTAACTGATATTACAGATAAACTCACCCATCAGTGAGCTGTCGACGGGTTTATTTCTAAAGTTGAGTGTGATCTCTGCATCATCTTCCGCCATCACTTCATCTGAGTGCAAGGAGTCTCTATCAGATATCTTGCTGCAATCAATCAATCAAAATCAATCAATCAGTCAGACAATTGATCAACTAATTAATCAATAAGTCAACCAATCGTTCGATCAACCAATCATTAAAGCAGTTAAAGTAGCTGTAGTTTATTAGTGAGAACATACGCGCAATACTCATCATACATTTGAACACAAGAATAAGAGACAGAGACAGAAAAGACTTGAAATTTACGGACAAGCCTGACAAACCGTTTGAGAGACATCCTCCTGTTCTTTGAAGAGCCATTAGTTGAAGTGACAGATGATGATGATGAAGATGATGATGAAGCGTCAGGCACACAGAACCTCAGGCTCTTAGTGGTGCTGCTCTCAAACGTTGGAGTTCTCATGGCAAGATCCGATAGACTGGCGCCAATTGTACAAGTGGAAGCACTGGCTGTTGCAGCAATCAAGCAATCACGTAGAAATTCTACTCATTATTTTACCAAAATTATACTGAAATTATTAGCAGACAGATTAGGAAATTACCAAAGAATGCAAAAAATCATCATCATCATCATCATCATCTTCTCTTGAATCCCAGTCCAACTAGGGTCAGGATACAAATGGACTAGCTCAAATCCTCTCTGTCCTACAACATATCATCAGTCAATCCCCTATTTGAGACCGTTCCATTAATTTAAATTTTTGTAGCAATTTCTGGAGCCCAGGTGCTCACCAACCGAATGCCCTTTTGGCATTGGTATGGATCTTAGTGCTTTAGTCGCCTTCTATGACACGTGCAGTCACCAGTTGGCCAATTCTTCAAGCAACCCGGACACAACGCGGGGATGTAAAGAATGTAAAAAATACAGCCATTAAAATTTACATAAGGACTAAGTGTAAAATTTAGTCTAATAAATGTTGTAACCTACCGCTGACATTGTCGTCACGTGACCTCATCACATCAGACACTGCAGCTTTTCTATTTCTAGTTACTAGAATAGATTGTGGAGTACGAACAGTCTGGCCCAGTGCTCTCATGCTATTGGCTGAGGCCAGACGACTCAGCCTATCCTTGATTGGTGGAGTCTGTAAGAGAGTCGCTAGAGATTGTTCCATACTGCAAAACAATAGAAACATAACGACATAGGCTAGAGACAATATCAATACCCGTTTAAACGTTTAAGTGAGATTCCGAATTTATTACAAAATTGGTGCATGCAAAAAATTTATTTAAATAGTGCTTCCCTTGTGGTCTATTATTACTAGTATTATGTGCGCAGAAAAATCAAATGCAGATGTGAGAGAATTAAATATTAGAGGAGTAATGCTAAAGATTAATATCAGGCAATCTAAGCCAACAAAACAAGTTTATATGAAAACAAAAGGTACATGGCACGATAAACAGCTTCAAACATTTATGTTTAGCAGCAGAAGATGATGTCAGATTGACTGTATTAAATATATATATATATATATATAGGAATTTCACAGGCCAGGGAAGTCTTTGTTAAGAAAAAATAACTTTTAACCAATATCCTCTCCGAAAAATTAACAGTATAACATAGGAACATTAGTTATAAAGTGATGCAAATGATACTGAATCTTAAGGCACTTTAAAAACATTATAAAATATCTCAGAGCAAAAGTACTTCTTTTAGACTCGTTCGATTTAGCAGCGCTCAGTCCCCTCACAGACAAAATAATTCAATAATGCTGCTACTATTACTAATACTACTACCTCTAAAAATTGTACCACTACTATCACTGTTATCATCACCACCACCACTATCATTACTATCACTACCATTATCACCATGATAATTATTATCACCACAATTATCATTGCCATCATCACCACAATCATTACCATCGCCACTGTCATCACCACTACCATCATCATCAGTATCATCACCACTACCACGACCATCACTGCAAATGCTCACACAAGCATTTACACATAGAAGCCTAAACGCAAGCACTAACCTTAGGGTAGACTGGAGGATTGACAGGCGAGAGCGAAACGTAGCTGCTGTTGGCGTCTCCAAACCAGACAACTCGTTATCAATCAGTCGAGATTTTAGTGACTTAGTTGCACTCAAGAAAAGCAGCCCATTAGTCGACTGTCTGCAATAAAAACATAAAACAAAATTCTTTTAGATTAAACATCTAAAACAAATTATAGCACAATGATCTAAAACCATAAACTATATAATATATAATAACACATTCATTTAAATAATCCATTCTGCTGCAGGTTTACATTAAAAGCTGGAACGCCTCGCGGTGCAGTGGTAGACAGCTCGCCTCTTGAACGAGAGGTCGCGAGTTCGAATTTGTTATTCAAACTCGAATTTGTACAATAATTAACGAAGTAACTATTCAAAATGTCCACCTTGAATCTGAATGCATGACTGCAAACTTTGAAGAAATGAGCATACTACCTTTTTGATTCAGTATACCCTGTAAAATTCTGAGCCTATATGTACAGCACTTGCTGTAACTGCAGCGGTGGCCTAGCTGTTACTCAAACCAAAAAAAACAATGAATCAAGGAAGGGCTCTTATCAGGAGTATTCAATGACAAACAGCTTAGAGAATCTATAAGAGGTAGGGGCATGGTCACAAAAATCTGTAACTCGAATTGTGGTGCATATATTTTCATGAATTTTTCAAGCAGATGTGTAGAATTGGACCATGAATAATCGCGTCAATTTACATGATAAAGAGACATCAGATGACAGAGTTATAGAAAATCTTCTGTAGGGGGTTAATTTTTGACGCAGTGTTTATATATATAATATCGCTTTGATATATTTTATTTACATACATAGAGCGATTGAGTGATAATGCAGCAGGTAACACAGGTGTGCAGAGCAGTGACATGGGGTCATCAAGTATAACTCTTCTTTCTTCTTCTTCATCTTCCAGCAGCCTGTGCGAGTAAACAACAATAAAAATATAATACCCATCAATTAAAAAGCTTTCAAATAATTATAATTAATCAATCCAGAGTTACTGTAGAAGACTGCAAACACTACAAATATAATAAACCAAAAAATGTGCAGAAATAAAAAGAAAGAGAATGAATGCTGAAGAGAATGAAGATATCCTAAACGGTGCTGGTCCAGTGATCAAAAATCTTGCCTGACTGATCACCGGACTGGTACAATTTAGGATCGCTTTTCATTCACTTCAGCATGTTTTTCAAGTTGTTTGGGTGAATTGATTTGTAAAGGCACTCAGAATAAAAATGTTGAAAGGAGTTAACATTAAAATCCTAGCATTAAAAATTACACGTGATTCGATTTCAGATCACACACACACAAAAACGCATAAACACACACACTTGTACGAACAAAAACACACACATATATACACACAAACCTAGAGGGTATCTTGAGTTCTTTCTTTTTATCAAGAATTGTGAGTAAGAACGAAGCTCTGGACTGGAGAGTTGTAGGTCGATCAGCATTGAGTGTGGCTGAAAGAGGTGTAGGTCTGTCATCTGTCACATCAATCAATCAATCAATCAATCACTCAATCTATCAATAATAAATCAACCAAAATCCATCAATCAATCAACTAGTTACTTAAAAGAATGCATGGATTGCCTTGATAGGTTGTAGCTGTATAATAATATAAAGAATTTTGCTACAGAATAGTTTAGAACATATAAGTAATACGTAAACAGCTATCAATTTATTGCAAAATAAATAAATAAATCAAGAAACTATTATGTTCATCCCAGCTGCCTTTTGTAACATTTGCAGCACATCATGTTGCTGGAGGTATCCAAGTACTGTAGTTCCTAGCATATGATTTTCATGTACATATTTAGAACATCATCCGGTTTAAACATGCCAGGACAAACACTTCATAAGCAAGTCATGTGTTAGACAAAACAGATTAATTCAGCGAACCAGCTGGCAGATCACTAAAAGTTATTTAACTAATAGATTACATTACAGCTCCCATAATCTTAAATCAACTCTTCAACACTATAAGTATAACAATATTAACACACACATGCACAAGCCAGTAAGCCACTCTGTAAGTATAACAATATCAACACACACACAGGCAGTGAGCCACTCTGTAAGTGTAACAATATCAACACACATACAGCCGGTGAGCTGCTCAGTAAATGTAACAATATAAAAACGCGTACACAGCCGGTGAGCCGCTTTAGATGTTTCGTGTCTCTGTAGCATGTCCACCAATCCTCGCTTGCAGTCGTCAGTGATCAGTCCAAATCCCAGAGAGCTTGATCTCAGCACTCTCTCGTATGAACTCAGTACTTCATCCAATCCTTCCACTTTCTTCATGCCTCTATCCTGCACACACATACAACAAATTGTCTGGTATCATCTAAATGTCAACACCAGTTGCATAGCATTAATGGTCAATACTTTATTCGTAATAATGCACAATGTAAATTTTAATGAAATATATTGAAAACTATTGGCTACAAACATAGAAAAGATGTGAAGCCATTAACTAGGGCAACCTAGACATTTGAGTAAAGTGAGTGCTCAAACCACATCAAGAGATTTGCTGAAGTCCATGGCCTGCATATAGAGATGGTGATGTAGATGATACTGAATGAGCAAATTAGTAAAGCTTTTGTCTGGGACTTCACTCAGTAGTCTTATTAGAGTTCTTCCTTCATCCTCGTACGGACTAATCGTCATCAGTCCACGTTTCAAATGATCGCCTGAATACACATACAGATATTTATCATGCATATTGACAGATGTTTATCATGAAAATGGATATAACATTTTTACTATTACTAATATTATAAATTATATTATTAGTGAGCATTTTAAATTATTTCTGTTACTCTATTCCAAGCCTGGGTACAGGCTGTCATAAGGTGTCATGTAATGCAAGGCTTACATAAATCCATTACATATTCATTAAAACTCAGTTATTGTCTTCAGGCGTAGAACCAGCTTCTTTATTGCAGTGTAGTGATGTTTGCTGTGGGGACTCCTCTGACACGATACTTGGATGAGGAAAAGGACGTTAAACCTTTATTACTATTTTTAAAAAACATATAGAAATAGATAGAAAGGTATATAAATAAACAGAAAGACAGTAAATGATAGATACTGAAAATATCAATAAAGAGGAAATCAGAGATAAAGACAGAGAGAGAGAGAGAGAGAGAGAGAGAGAGAGAGAGAAAGTAGAGAGAGAGCGACACAGACATGGATTTCATACTTTTCATTTTGTCTCTACAAATTTCTCTATCTAATAGATAATAGCAGTGACTAACTGTGCAGGCAGATGTTGATGACGTAGCGCAGCAGCTTCTCAGATAGTGAATCGTTCCAGTGAAGTCTTATGAACTTGATTGCCTCTCCTATCAACCTACACATAGCAGCATGTCAGGCACGTCTCAGACCATACAAGCAGCAACACAACACAATGCTTTATGGCTTAACGTCTGTTTCATCAATTTATCTCGACAAGGGACTGAATATTGATCTTCATGAGAGGTATATAATGGAGCAAGCGAATACTTCAAGGCAAAGATCACCAAGACGGGAATATTTTTCAGGTTAAACAACTGAGGATCAGGGAAGTGATCATGCATTTTATGAACCAGTTGGTAGTGAATTCCAGATAGTCCTTCAAAATACAGAATTTTAACTCCAGATACTGAAAAATATATTCCAATACGCAGCATGTAAATGCCTCATGAACACAGTGCGAGTTTTTCACAAATCACTTATATTCGTATCTATAGCCAAAACGTAACATTATTTCGTAAATGACACTTCAGGAAGAAAGCCAGAATTTGAAGTGATTGTTTAAATCGAGCGTGCTCATTTAAATAGCAATTGGCAGTTTGCTCTAGGCTGCAACGAGAAGAGCAACAAGGTTGAAAACTGAATTAGTCATAACAGTTTTAACTGCGTAAATACAAACACTAGAAAGCCTATCATGTAAATAATAAATATTTACTTACAATGTGAATACTCCTATAACCTACCTGTTTTGTTTTAAACTGCTGAAATTGTTTTCTGCTACTGTTCAATAGTGCTTAGATAGCTAAGTGACTTTAGAGCTCTTAAAGTAGGATAAGTTTGCATTGGTCAATTTTTTAAAATGTTATCTTACAATTTTCAATCTTGTATTTTTGATTTTGTGTTGAATTTCTGCCTGTATCTGTTGCATTGCTATATCATCTGTCATATTGTTACAGTCTGCGGTTTGTCAGATTGACTATGAAAATAAAAGGAATAGATTATTATCATTATCTATAGTTACCAACCTGTTATCCAGATAAACAGCTGTGACCAGCTTGACATCCTCCCAGCTGTTGATAGGAAACGAAGGCCATGAGTTGATGAACCTAAGAGCCGAGTGAGACTCGCTCTGAAAGAGGAACAGCTTGACTATCAATTGAACCTGCGACTTCTCTAACAGATCTTTCACCTCTATCAACTCTCTACACGCTTCCTGCATTACAGAAGCAAATATACATTTATTTTAAATCGGCGCAGGTTAGACAGGAAGAGTCAATGTTGCAAAGGATTCTAGATAGAGACAAGAAAGACAGTCTTCATGATCTCTATAGTTAACATGTAACTTTCTGGAAAAGTAGATTACAAATTGTCAAATGCTAATACACATTAAACTAAATATTTACATCCAGATATATATGGATTACTCTAAACTCTCCAACTTAATGTTCCGTAGGAGAAAATGTGAAAAACAGGATTAATTTTGATTTCTGCTGATTTTAGAAATCCACCAAGAATTTATCCGAAAATGTACGCCAACTCTACCTTAAAGAACTTCCTTTTTCTGACCTACAGAGCTTCTAAAACTTCTTGTGATCTCAGAAAAAAAAACCCAGAGGCTACCACTAAACCATTAAATTTTACATAAATTTCAATCCTTTATGGGAAACTGGGGCAAGAATACCTCCCCGCCACGAAAGAGGATTGAACAGTTTATTAATAGTTTCTACAGTAAGTTGTTTTATATACGGAGAGTGAAAGAAAATGAAAGATAGATGTACAATGGAAGCGAGAAGTAACAAAGAAATTAAATTACTACTGAGCCAGACTTTAAAAACGTAATATCAGTAGACATAAGCAATTGAGAAGTGGAGAAAGAGAGAGAGTGAGAGATAGAGAAAGAGGCGGTAGAGGCGACGTACATTAAAGTGCTGATGATCGAGCAGCCAGAGAGCCGATATGTATCTGATGAGATCCTCCGACAGGTTAAACTGCTTGCAGTAATCCTCAAACACTTCTTCAATGTTCTAATCAACAGATTAACAAACGAACCTATATCAAAATAAGTTTTATGAAACATGAAATTTTAAAAAAAGTTTTATGAAATTTTTTCTCTTTAAATGAAATTTTATGAAAGTTTTTCTCTTTAAATGAAATTTAAAGAAAGTTTTATGAAAGTTTTTCTCTTTAAATGAATATAAAAGCATTGTAGAAATGATACTTTCAAAATCAATATGTATTTTTAATACTGATAAAATGTATACGCGTCTTGTGTCCGGGAAACCTTGTTGTGTATGGGTTGCTGAAGAATGGAGCAACCGTGCATTGCAGGTATCTTAAAAGGCAACAAAGCACAACGATCCAAACCAACGCCAGAAAAGGGCATTCGGACGGTGAGCTCCTAGGTTTCAGAAATTGTTACAAAATTGTCTAAACTGAATGGAAGAAAAGTTTAATCCCGACCCTAGTTAAACTGGGATTCAAGGTAAAACGATGATGATGTTGATGATGCTGAATATATATCAAATTGCGTAACTATCCAATAATATAATCTGTCTTTCAATTTATTTCTCAATCAATTGTTCTGTTTGAAAATGAAAAATCTGTGAATAATTTATACCTGCTTGTGACTGGTCGCTAGGACACTGAGATCCTTAATGAGATATAGAATGACGCTGTGCTTAGTTTTGTTCTTACATCCCGGAACTCGCAGCAGACTTATTGCAGTCTACAGAAAAAAACCAATACAATACACTACAGACATCATAGTACAATCCAAAACACCAGCAACAATACAATAGACTGTCACAATTGTTATATTTAAGACCAATAAAATAAAATAATACAAGAATAAACAAGAATAACAAAAGATAATAGATACAAGACTTTACATTACCACTTTATATACGACGATACAAATTGGCAAATTGGTATCAAATTTCAGAAATAACAACAGCCAGATTAATGTTTAATTCTCAAAAAAGCAACGACTTTACTCTCGTGAAACTTCAGTTCTGTGTCGGGAACAGCTGTAAATTCATCAAGTATAAACTAGGACAGACAAGTATACAGAGGAAAGACAATAAAGCCCAGTACATCACAACATACCACAGGAATGTCTAAAACACAGGACAGATCGCATGATCTTGTTGGCAGTATGCTAGCCAGATAAACAGGAGGTCCAGGTTCTAATTACAAAACCGTCTGTCCCAGACAGCATCCCGTGTGACAGATAAGAGAAATATATTAAGACATATTAGTTCTAGCTTTAGAGTTATTACAGAAATTAACAGTTCGTCAAAGTCTAACGAAACAAAATTCTTCAACAATACTACCAAAACATATCTATTCAGAAAAGCTTTGCACAAGACTCGAATTTTAGAAATTGTATTAATTAACCATTAAACGATTTATATTAAAGTGGTGAACATAACAAACTTATTCTCTTTTTCAATTCTTCATAAGTAAAACTTGCTAGAAAGACTTGTTGATGAACTTACATAGATGTTGCTAGGAGGATAGAGCGAGACGTTAGAAAGACGTTTGAATGTATCCAGCAATGCACCACCCTCATCAGACATGAGCTGATCTATCAGCAGAGAGCATTCAGCACCGGGCTCGTCCCTAATAAATCATACACTTATATCTAACTCTCTCTCTTAGTGCACTGCCGACTGGCAGGTCCATGATATATAACGCCTCCACTCTTCTCTGTCTTCCGCTTTCCTCTTCATTTCCACGTGTGCGTGGGTCTTCAAATCATCTAACATACCTAATCTCGGCCTGCCCCTGCCTCTTTGCACTTCCATTCTACCTTCTATGACCTCTTTTAATACACCTTCCTCCTTAGAATGTATTCTATCCAACTATTCTTCCTATTTCTTAATACTTTTATTATATCTAACATGTTACACTAAATACATGCCATGAGACATGGTGAAGAACTAATAAAAATACATGTCAATGGTTGCAAAAAAGGATAATGTCTCATTTAAATAGATAACAAATAAAATCTTTGCAAAAAACTCCAGACCAGATGCCTCATATTTATACCTATAGATTTAGAGAAGATACAAAACTCATTACACAGTCACCGTATATAACAGAAGCTGTCTGAGACAACACGTCAAAGATTTGAACCAGTGGACTCTGGTCCATCATATGGATGCTCTTATGATTAATCTACTCAACCATTAAATCACAGTCTATCATAGTAACTGTAGATGTACTATTGGTGGAATGGTTTACTTTAAGCACACAGCTAAGTACACACTATTGGTGGAATGGTTTACTTTAAGCACACAGATAAGTACACACTATTGGTGGAATGGTTTACTTTAAGCACACAGCTAAGTACACACTATTGGTGGAATGGTTTACTTTAAGCACACAGCTAAGTACACACTATTGGTGGAATGGTTTACTTTAAGCACACAGCTAAGTACACACTATTGGTGGAATGGTTTACTTTAAGCACACAGCTAAGTACACACTATTGGTGGAATGGTTTACTTTAAGCACACAGCTAAGTACACACTATTGGTGGAATGGTTTACTTTAAGCACACAGCTAAGTACACACTATTGGTGGAATGGTTTACTTTAAGCACACAGATAAGTACACACTATTGGTGGAATGGTTTACTTTAAGCACACAGATAAGTACACACTATTGGTGGAATGGCTTACTTTAAGCACATAGCTAAGTACACACTACTGGTGGAATGGCTTACTTTAAGCAGACAGTTAGCTCGGTTCGAAGCCTGTTGTAGACGGCCTGTAGGGCGGCGCCAGGATATCTGAATACACCGGCAGACTTCTGTTCATCTTGTACGTCATTATCATCGTCAACATCATCATCATCAGAGCTGGGCAGCTCTGGAAGTAAACCGAGCTGAGAGAAGCAGAGTACAGCAATCACATAGTCCACCAGCATCTCCACAGCTCCTATGTATATCTCCACGCCGCATCCAATATCTACCAGCAGTCCATCAAACAGTGACAATGCATAGTGATGGTTAATAGAAAGAGAAGTGCAAAATAAGCAATAGCGTAGCGAACAAATAGGTAATAGTGTAAAGCACAAATAAGTAATAGTGTAGTACACAAATAAGTAATAGCGTAGTGCACAAATAAGTAATAGCGTATTGCACAAATAAGTAATAGTGTCAATGGCGTAGTAACAAGCTTGCACACTACGAAATACAGGAATAAATTTTGTCATCAGATAAGAAAAAGTAGACAGAAAAAAATCAGAAGAACGGATGAGAGACGAGTGGAGGCATTATATACCATGGTCTTGCTGGTAAGCAATACACTGAGAGAGAGAGAGAGAGAGAGAGAGAGAGAATAAAAAAGTAGTCTATAAACAACAACCATACCAGAAAACTGACTAGAAAAATGAAATTTCATATATATCGATAGACTAGTATGAGCAGGATCTCTACATAACAGACGTTTCTTACTCAAATTCCATACAAGCAGAAAATTCTGCATGTTAGATGATCACCTCTAGCATCCTAAACAACTATTACAGAGTGCCAAAGTGAATGTGGGACACCTTATTTAACTATGAACTAAAGGAACCAATCACACGAACAGCGCAAGAGATAACAGTAGACCTTTGAGAGTGACGGCCGTGTGCTGTACGAGAGCGAATGTGCTGAAAATCTTCTTGAGTTCTTTCAGCAAGAAGACTTGATGCGTGAGAGATTGCTGACTAAACAGTTCCAATCTGCTTCCATCGTCAAACAACGCTACACCTATTTAACATTTTAAAACACGGACAACACGTCTTAATCTAACACTAACATATTTTCTAATCTGTCATTAACTCAATAATGCTGACGGCAGGATAGATACAATGGCTGTACTACTCCGTAACTACTTCCAATCCTACAAAGGATGTAAGTGAAAATCATGATTAAAGCCTAATTACTGATCACCTGAGGGCCCTATACAAACGCTCTAGAGCTAATGTTTAATCTACGCTACTACACGGGATGAGAGAATGTAAGTGCAAGTCGTAAACCAAGACGGGTAATTGTTAAGAGTACTGCAGCAATACTTCTAGAAAATCAAATCCTCTTGCATCTCATAATGGCACTTCAATACATTATGCACTGACTTCGGTGCAATTACCAATGAGGAAAAGCACTGTAGAAGAAATGATGGCAACGAGTGAAAGGCGTGTACTAACATATATCATCGACGGACTGCTTGAGTTGTGCGAGCATTTGAATGGTCCAGTCAAACAGAAATCTCACAGTACAACCTTCGTTGATGTGCTCTAGAACACACAAGTGCAAACATCATACACCAAAGTTTAAATGTATAAAGACATAATATAAATATATGAAAACTAGTATATCAACACTGCAAAACATAGAATTAAATCATACAAATTTAACATTAAACTCACTGACAACTATAGAATTGCTAAGTGCAAACTACACACATGATATACACAAAGTATATACAAATAATATACATAGACGCAATGGCATCAATTGCCAGACAATTAGTACTATGAGAACAGAGAAGCAATATCAAATATGCATATTTGACTTACGTTGTAAAAAAAACATTACTTATTAGGCAAGGTATACTCAATAGGTTTCTATGACAGTGATATAAATTAGTCGCTCATTCACATTTCGCATATGCAGAGCTCTCACGGCATCTCTTGAAGTCAGAGGTCGCATCTATTGTGGCCAATTAAATCCAACGATGCACTTTTTATTTCTATTTAGAGCTACATCAAATTAGCTAAGTATGAGCTACAGAAAAATGTCCATTACTGATGGACATAAGTAATTGCTAATTAGCTATAGTAACCTTCATCAGTCCAGTCTGTTATAGTGTTTTGTATAACGGATGTAAGACCACTGTTCAACATCAGTGTTAACACAGATCTCCTCATTTCAACCTGCAACATCAGTAATAATCTCTTCAGTGCACTGGCAAGCGGCAGGTTCAAGGTACATATTCATACTCAATGTCTGCTTTCTCGCTCCATAAGAGCACTCCTTAGATCAACAAGTTAATCCCTTCATAAAGTCTATGCCTTATCCATACCATATGTAGCCTATAGCTTGGGAAAAATACGGCTTCTGAGGTGGTTTCCTGTTGCCTTCCTCAGTTAGGTAGATTAATTACCATTTAATCCTGGGGGAAAATATTTCATGGTGAGGTGGGTCCCCTCTTACCATCCTCAGCTCCTGCATTTAGTCGCCTCTTACGTACACGCGGCAGATTGTTTGCGGTTGCCCAATTCTGCAGTGGCCCAACCACACCCAAGCACCGAGCAGTAATAATAATAATAGCAGTAATAATGAATTAAGCAGGAGGACCAGCACTGCTACTGGTGATCAATGCGAAAAAGCCTTTCTTTAGCAGCGACTGTCTATTGCTCTCCAGCGATTCAAAGCTATCTGTTTCCATGCCACTTTGACTAATGCTGCTCCCCAAAGTGTAGAGAAATTATTTTAATCGCTTCATTTTTTAACTCTAGATTAAATAAAGTCTCATTTTATCTCATATTTTAGCCCAGGATCCTATACAGCCCAGGAAATCAAAATAGTAATAATAATAACAAGTAGATTTATACAAGTGCCGATCTATGCAGAAAGCCACAGTAAGGTTGAGGCTATCAACAATGACTGCCTCAACCGAAGGGTAATTAATTAATTTTCTCTTATCTTATTTGCTCAGCATTGAACTGATTCACTCTATTCAACTACACAATTGAAAGGACTCGTGGCAGTACATGGCAATACAATCAAAAAGAGTATCATTGCAACGCCACAATGATTATGACTATAAAGCAACCGTGATTAAAACAGCAAAGATCGACAACAACAAGCGTGATTAAATTAACAGCAACAATCAAAAACAACAGTGATTTAAATAACAACAAAGGTCGACGACAACAACACGACAACAACAACAACAGGGATTCGAATAACAACAAAGATTGATGACAACAACAGTGATTCAAATAGCAACAATAACAACAAAGATCTCGACGACAACAACAACAGTGATTCAAATAACAACAACCATCGACAACAACAACAGTGATTCAAATAACAACAACCATTGACAACAACAACAGTGATTCAAATAACAACAAAGAGCTCAACAACAACAACAACAGTGATTCAAATAACAACAAAGAGTTCAACAACAACAACAACAGTGATTCAAATAACAACAAAGAGCTCAACAACAACAACAACAGTGATTCAAATAACAAAAACCATCAACGACAACAACAAACAACGACAACAGTTTGATTCCAGTAACAATAACGATAGACAACAACCACGATTAAGAGACTGTGCTATACCAGAGAAGCAGAGTCTTGCTCAGAGTATGACAGATCACTGCCCACTATGACTCCATTGTTTATCAGTCCAGCGGTGACGCAGACAGTAAACAGACCGTGCGGCTGTAGCAGCAGATCATGTGATGAGTCCAGCGTTATCTCTCGCAGTATCTGACAACAGCATCGCACATCAGTTAAAACCAAGTGTCAAGTGCCACACACGTGTATTAATACGTTCGAATCATTCAGCTAAGATTTTATCCTTTTTTGCCAGAAACATATGGTAAACTTTCTAATATGACCCTCTATTACCATTCAAAGATCTTGTCAGATTGATGTCAGCTTTCAAAATGTTATATTACTGTTAAATTAGTGGTACCTATATTCCATTCTAAGATCTTAAAAAGAATAGGAATTGACTGGAGAGATAGAAGACTAATTTTGAACTTGTACATGAATCAAAGAGCAGTAATCAAAATCCAACAAGAATACTCAGAAGAAGGTGAAATAGGACGTGGAGAAGACAAGATTGTAGCATTTCAACGCTGCTGTTTAACATTTACGCTGAGGCAATGATGGAGGAAGCCATGGAAGACCTGGAAGAAGGAATAAAAGTAGGAGGGAATTTGTTACAAGATGTACGATTTGCAGATGACCAAGGAATGGTAGCGGGCAGCGAGATTGGATTGCAGAAGATAATGGATAGGCTGAATGATACGGCCCTAAGATATGGCATGAAGATTAATATAAAAAAAGACCAAGGTTATGAGAGTGTCCAATAATAAAGGTGAAGTTAATATCACAAGAAATGGTACGAATTGGAACAGTAAGAGGTTTCAAATATCAGGGTCATACTATAACCGATGATGGGAAATGTGAGACGGAAATATGCAGTAGGATTACACAAGGGCCTTTGGTAGTAGAAAAAGAACTATTAACAAAAAGCGTAAAGAAAGACACAAAGATAAAGATAGTGAAAACTTTGGTTTGGACCACGCTATTGTATGGATGTGAAACATGGACCTAAGGAAGGAGATATTAGGAAACTGGAGGCATTGGAAATGTGGATTTGGAGAAGAATGGAGAGGATAGCTGGACTCAAAAGGTTACAAATGAGGAAGTCCTGGAGAGAGTTGGCACAGATAGACAGTTGATAAATGTATTAAGAAATAGGAAGAAGAGATGGATAGGACACATTCTAAGGGGGGAAGGTCTATTAAAAGAGGTCATAGAAGGTAGAATGGAAGGAAAAAGAGGCAGGGGCAGGCCGAGATTAGGTATGTTAGATGATTTAAAGACCCATCATATGTGAAATGAAGAGGAAGGCGGAAGACAGAGAAGAGTGGAGGCGTTATGTACCATGGACCTGCCAGTAGGCAGTGCACTAAGAGAGAGAGAGAGAGAAGTGAATCAATGGATCTGATAGAAATACACATGCAGAACTATTAGACCAGGTTGAAAAAGAAAGACAGTAGATAAATATATGAAGAATATATCACATAAAACTGCAAAAATGGACAAATGTTCTAAGAGGGACAGATTAGTTAGAAAATGCAATATTACAATGAAGAGAAAATTTGAAAAATACAATGAATAACTTAACAATTTACAATTTTATATGCCGATAAGTCTGACAAAATTTAGAATTGAATGAAAATTACAATGTGCACTTTACACTAACAGTGAGTGAGAGAGTGAGACAGAGAGAGAGAGAGAGAAAATCTACAAACCTGAGTCTGCAGACTAACGAAATTGCTGCATGCCACTCCCCTCTCAGACCAGCCATATACATCTAGACATACAACACTTTTTCCTTACAGTAACGGCAGACCAATGACAAAGAATTTATTTTTCACTATGCAAATTATTTTAAGTTCATAGAATCAAATTATTTTAAGTTCATAGAATATTAAAAATCCTTATAATATATAACTTACAAATCATTCTCTCTCTATCTTTCTCCAGTGTTCTGCAAATGGGTCCAACATGCATACTCCTACTCACATTCTACTTTCTCGATCAACAGAGAGTACTTTATCGATTAGAAAGGTAATCCTTTTATAAAAGGTCCTGCGTTACTCACAACTTAGTGCAGCCAATAGCTTGGGAAAATATAACTTCTGTCGTTCTTGCGCAGTTATCTCTTGCCGACACGTGCAGATAACTATTGGTCTATTCCTCAGTGGCCCGGACACTACATGGAGAGAAATCTTTTGTCTATTGTTCAGAAATCATTTTAAATTCTTAATTCTCAATGACTCATACATCTAAGTTACAAATTCATATACATACATATAATTCATAAAGCACCATCAAGAATTAACAAATCTCTAACAATCAATACTGCCATGATTTATATATCACAGTTTATGAAATATTTAAATCATTTATAGACCATTGTCAATCATTCATCAATCACTAAAAATCATCATAAATTATAATCAATTATTCATAAATCATTGCAAATCATTTAGAAATCATTGAATTCATTCATATATCATTGTCAATCACCACATATATAACAAGGAAAACACAACAAACTGTTAAGAACATATATTATTTAAATGCGCAGTAAGGTTCTACCTGTGACAAGGTCCTGAACATCCAAATATTAGATGCTCACACATGAATAAATGGATTAGTACAGAATACACAGGAAATTGACAATATGGGGATGAAAGTTGGGCACAGAATGACAGGGAAATTCAGAGATTAAAAGACAGACAGAATAAGAAAGAGAGAGAGAGAGAGAGAGAGAGAGGGGGGGAGAGAGAGAGAGAGCAGTACTGAGATAGAGAAATAGAGACATACTGAAGGAGAGAGCAGAAGGTTGTAGAAACTGTTGGGCAGTTGTCTGGAGAAATTTTGTCAACTGATTCACTGACCTTCGCTCCACGTACGCAAACTGTCACATACATATACACACTCGTGTAGGAAGATACACATACACATACATACACACACGTGTAGTAAGTTATACACACACGTACATACACACACCCGTGAAGGAAGCTATACATACATATACAAACACACACTCGTGTAGGAAGATATACATACACATACATACACACACTCGTGTAGGAAGATATACACACACATACATATACACACTCGTGTAGGAAGATATACATACACATACATACACACACCCGTGTAGGAAGATAAACATACACACACCCGTGTAGGAAGATATACATACACATACATACACACACTCGTGTAGGAAGATATACATACACATGCACTAACATACTCATGCAGAAAGATACACACGACACAACACATACATATGCATATACATACTCGTGCAAGAAGATATACATGTATAAGCACATACATATACATATAAATACATACACATGCTCATGCATGAAGATATATATGCACATACACATACATACTAGCGTAGTAAGACATACACGACGCAACATATATTACTATTAACTTTCAAATACATCAACAGGATATTAGGAACGCTCCAGACAGTATTGACCAGACTAATGATAGCAATTCAATGAAAATCATATATCACAATATCTTCACTCATGACACACACTATTATTATTACTTATAATACCTCATGAAATAACTTACAGACTGTACAATTTGTAAATTAAACATTGCCTCTTACAATTAATTATCGATACAATAAATGTCAATAATTGCAATTGTTATTAGAATCATAAAACTAAAGCACAAGAGAGCTAGAGAAGGAAGCTACCGCTATGGGATCAGGTGTTAAAGCTTCCTTGAGACTGTCCAGGGAATACACCGACCAGTACGGGCATATCATATCTCGTCTACACATACACATGGTTACAAAACATGTAAAATTTAAGTGTGACGTAAGATAAGCAAGACGTAAGCAAGCACTGTGTAGAAAAGATCAGAATAAATGCAGCAAAACATTCAATTTCTCAGTAAATGATTCTTAACACTGCAAAACAAAAATAGAACTTCCAAGTACTCAAATCTAGATCACAATCAATCAATAAGAATTTTACGACTGGTTCCTCGCCATAAGGCAATGTTAGGGACGTATCTTGCAGACTATACACAAAACAGGTGCCAAAGTACCATGATGACGACTGAGTACACAGAGACCACAAGAAATACGAGATCAAAACAATGCAAGTCCAAGATCAAAGGCAAATGGGTCAAAATTTAGACCTATGGCGGAAAGAGACAATAGATGTACATAATACATATTTAATCTTTTCTAAGTAAAGTTACTCAACTTAATCCAGATTTTAACAATCTTCCCCAAAACTAGTAGCAGAGCAGTAGAAAACTGTAGTGGCTTTAGAGTTCAATTATTTTGATTACTGTGTATTAACAAAACTAAACTAAAAGCTTTTGCTTTAAGGCTAAGACCAAGTTTAACGCAGTTTTAAATTTCACTTTAAAATATAGCACTGAACTAGCAAGCTAATTATAGATTACCAACCCACAAATGAATCTAGAAGGCATCTGAGCATGATACCAGCAGTTGATGTCAAACACGGCTAGATAGGTGTTTGTCGTTGCAGTGCTACCAGGTCGAGGTGGAGCAGTCTCCCATATGACAACAAACAGACTAGAGTCTGACATACAACCTACACATGTTAAACACATAAAATAAAACGTGAAAACATAATCAAGCGTGAAACTGTACATTCAAAAGTGAAACAAATAAATGAGAAAAACCTAAACACATACATACTCGAATGGGAAACACATAACCACGTGGGATCACAGGTGAACAAACGTCAAGTAAACCATATAAGCAAACTATCACAAACCCTCTTTAAGTAACGCCAATGCTCACATAACATAAAAAATTTGAAAGATATCTATGGAACACCAAACCACAAGTTTTAAATATTTGGTATAAGTTAGTATAAGTTACATTTGGTATTTATGTCCTTGTATATTTACCTTTAATTGCTGATTAGGAACCATAGATGTAAAAGTAGTGTTGTTGGCTACTCGATCTTTAATATCTACAGTCGCAGTTCTACATGTATATTCTAATAAATAAAGAGTAAATATAACTGACATGACATACCTTCAATGATTGATTCATCTAAATCATTAGAAACATGTGGCACAGGCTTCTTGCAACGTTCCAATGTGTCGCAAGAAATAATTCTGCATTCAGACTCCTCCCTCTTTCCTTTAAGCCATAGCTCGCTCCGCCCACTTTGAGCAGCATAGTCCGGCCCACCAGTCAACTCTTGCTCCAGCCGCAATAGAGTGTTGGAACAAAACTACAATCAACCAATCAAAAACAATTGCTCAACAAGCTACAGTAAGATCAACTACACAATAAAACGGTCAGTACACATAATATGTGTGGAGTTAAAAGATAACATTCCTAATTAATGTAATTGATTGCAGGTAATCAATTAAATAAAAACTCATTAATGACGATTTATATTGCTGTAACGATGAAATATACGGCAATTTAAATAAAATAAAATAACAACAGAATTTTGAAGATATACAAGAAAAATCCACTAATACTATATATATATATCCTTTGTGCTTTGTTATGCACATAGAGAGAAAGAGAGAGGAGAGAGAGAGAGAGAGAAACAGAGAGAGAATAATAAGGAGATTATTGATAAATGGAGTAAGCCAGAGACATACCTTGAATATAACCCCAAACTTTTCCAAGCATTGTCTTTGTTTGAACACGAGCTGATAGAGACTCATGAACGACCTCCTACTTCTGTTCTCACTACACACGTACACAATGTCACAACACACGTACACAGTGTCACAAACGCTCACACGTACACAGTGTCACAAACGCTCACAAAAGCACATACAAACACAGTATCACAAACGCTCACAAAAGCACACAAACACATTTGTACACAGTGTCACAAAAAGCTCACGAGCACACACAAACACAATCACACATACACACTTCCATACACGCACACTAAACCATACACAGGCTCAGAAGTACATACAACCCTGCACACACTGTAACATGGATACACAAAGCTATACACATAAACTTACATATACACAGCCAAACATACACACTAGCATGTACATATAGTTATACACACTCAAAAGTACACACTATGCTGGTACACGCATTTACATAAAGCAATATACACACACTAGATAAAGCCATATGCACATGCAAATAAAGTAATGCAGACATACTCACTCAAATGCAGCACCACGCATTCACAAATCTGAACCTTAGAAAATGTAATACCCATACATCAGCAGAACCTAACATATTTGTTTATGCAAATAGCTAATATTACAAAAAGTTCAGATTAAAGATTAAAGGTGTATCCAGGGCCTGATCTTGTTTCATGTTCTTGTTTCAAAACATGTGTTAACAAAAATTAACACACAAATGACAGCAGAATCTGCAAAGCTCCAGATTTCTCTAATAATAAATATTACGATAGAAATCAATGTACATGTATGCTTCTACAACTATCACTCAATGTTTTTCAATATACCGGTTAAACCAAAATATTACAAAATGAAACAAGAATCTGATAGGCATGTATATACTAGACAGACATACTCTGCAGCAATGCAAGATGAGATGGAGGTCGGACCACGCACGACCCAGACATAGAAACAATAGCGCGGGTCATTCTCTGGTATCTGATATGATATATGTGATACACCGGGCAGCTCTGCTCTACTGTCCAACATTAACCTATGCACACACAATACACAATCTAAAGTATAATGCATTGATAAAAAGCACAGACATTTGCGAAGAGTTTTAATTTGTTGATCTGTGGAACGTCTTAGATGGAGAGGCAGAAATCAGACTTAAATGTACTTTGAACATGCATTAATGTTAACCGGAAAAACCAAGAAATACCAAAGAGGAGAGCAGTAATCAAATTTAGAGTAACAAAGTCGCACTTTAATCATTATAAAAAGGATATATCAATAGGTAAATGGACATTAAAACTATCAGTGTTTCCTTAATTCCACCAAACAGATAGAAATTTGTGTCAAGCAGACAAAAATGTAACGATGTCATCAACCTGTTTGGTGATAGCAGACTGAACGATGCTTCACATCGAGTTAAATAACATATTGAAGCTGGGAATTGCTCCCCGTGAAACTGTTAGACCAATTAATACATTAGCTGTTCAACATTGTCTTATTTTACATACAGTTAGCTAGAGCAAGAAAGGAAACTAGAGTGAGAAAGAGAGAGAGAATGTGACATACTCTATACGATAATCTCCCAGTCTCCAGATTTGTACACAACCAAAGTTAAAGCCAACAGCCAAGCAGCCGATTGGTCGTAAATGCCTTATACAGCTCACATACACCTCATCTACAGTTAATCAATCAATAAATCAATCAATCAATTAGTCAATCAATCAATCAATCTAGCTATCTATCAATTCATGTCATTTAAAAAGAAATAGGGAATGTTACAGATTGAAAGAGGAAAACAAAGAATAACAGCAATAAGACACCAATTAATTTAACACTTAGGCTACAATCAGTCAATCAACTAATTGATCAGTAAATATATGAAGATCTAAATAATAACAATTTAACAAATATAGCAGCTGCAAAGGGTATAAGCTGAGGCTATTATATCCTTTTATAAGTAAAATATGAAAAAGTACCCACATTGTGTCATATGCAGACAAACTACTAAAACAGTGTAAAATAAATTAATCACAGTTGAATTAATCACAGTCAATTAATCAAAATTAATTAATCACCGCTGCTACTGATTAAATGCAGGTTGTAAGCTACTAATAGGGATCACAGTAGAAATCATTTTAAGAGAAAACCGAACAAAGGAAATACATCGTACCACTATAGAGAGTTTTGATGGAACCCGCGCTGCTATCCGCTACAAACACTCTCTGCTTCTCCTCATCCATCTTATGTGAGCCTTCTACATAAACATTGTTGCATACACACTATATACAGGGTGGTCCAGAATAAATGCAACTACTTTGAAGGTTAATAACACTGACAATTTTTATCCAAACGTCTTACTTGATCCATTAAATTAAAGAAAATTCTATATAACGAGATAAGATAACGGTCATATCTGCTTATTTGAATATTTTTGCATTACACAAATTTGTAATACAATCTAACATAATTTGTACGAAGGCGTAAGATGTAGTTTTGAAATGAACTAACTAACTGACTAACCAACTGAATAATTAGTCACTCTCAGACAACAGAACAAGATAAAGAGTTTGTCATCACGAACAGACCTCAGATAACAGAACTAGCTAGAGTTTGTCATCACGAACAGACCTCAGATAACAGAACTAGATAAAGAGTTTGTCATCACGAACAGACCTCAGATAACAGAACTAGATAAAGAGTTTGTCATCACGAACAGACCTCAGATAACAAAACTAGATAAAGAGTTTGTCATCACGAACAAACCTCCGAGCTCAACATAGAACGTAGAGTCAGTCAGCGCCTCCCTAGCGGATCTAATATCTCGCACATCCTGCGGTAATTCCCTCATACTCAGCACCTTCTGCTCAGTAGACCTGTTCCCATCGTCCAATCGCAAGTCTGCTCACAAGTTTAAACAAAATCTAACTTAAAACAGGCTTCAAAGCCTGACAACATACAACTAGGTTCATTTTTACGTCTTTTAAAGGCCAGTGCAAAGATGCATGTCAGCCTGACCTCATATAATGTAACAGAACACTGGGTCAGGAAGCGCACATGCTTAAACTAGCATCCTCACCCAGCGTGCCATTGCGATATTTTACATTATAATATAATCTGAACTGCTGTAAGAATTCAATAAGACAGCATATAATAATAACTACAATCAATAGAAGAGTTGAGGGTAAACTATGTCTGCATATATTTGGGACGTAATTTGAGTATATTATGCAGTATTATGTTATATTAAACTATTATTATTATATAAAATAGTACATAGACAAACCAATGACATAGATGTGACCACTGTGTGTGCCTAGAGCAGCCAGGCCAGAGAACTGCTGCAGATGATGACTCAGCATTATAGGACCGTCAATATTATCAGCATATACTGACTCAATACTGGTTACCTAAGCATTTACACAATGCACGTTACAATAACATAATACAACAACAAAACAACAACAACAAAATTAGTAGCAATAATAATACCAAGAATAATTCAATCGGTAATATACTTTACGGTTTGTGGTTCATAATCTCATCTACAAGTTAGTCGGGGATGTTCACGTAGCACTTATGATTACAAACTGTTTATTTACATATATTTTAAATAGTTTACACCAGTCGAGGTAAGAGGACCTAAACATTGCTGATAACATAAGAAACACAGGACAACGTTTGTAACTATGATGGAACGGGAAGTGTCTTGAGCCTTAGAATTACCGCAGAAAATTGAAAGAGAAAGAGATAAGAATCAAGAGACCACGAGACAGAGGTTTCCACACAGTGTGAGTTGTGAACGAAGGAAAGAAGGAAAGAACTTAGTTAATCAGTTAATCATTCAACAAATCAATCAATCAATCTCAAGCTAACCAATTGTTCAATCTAATTAACCTACACGCAGAGCCCTGACCTGCTTGATCAAACTTATGTTGCTACGGGTGCGCAACTCTATTTCAGAATTTCTTCAGAGCTAGTAATTATTAAAACATCCAATATACATACTATACGCTACATACACAATACTCCCCGTGTTGTGCTCGGGTGCGCTTGGACCGCTGCAGAATAGGGCAACCGCAAACAATCTGCTGAGTGTAAGAGGCGACTAAGGCAGGAGCTGAGGATGACAAGAGGGGACCCACCTCACCATGTAATATTTTCCCTAGGATTAAATGGTAATCCATCTAACTCAGGGAGACATAGGGAAACCACCTCAGAAGCCATACATTTCCCAAGATAAAGGCTACATAAGGTATGGATAAGGCATAGATTTTGTGAAGGGATTAACTTATTGATCTAAGGAGTGCTCTTATGGAGCGAGAAAACAGACTTTGAGTATGAATATATACCTTGAACCTGCCACTAGGTAGTGCACTGAAGAAGACAACATACATATACTATATATACAAATGACAGTATGTTAAGGAGCAAAATATTCCTAGGTTGCATTGCATGAAGCTTTAATAGTCAAAAATGATAGTTATTTAATACAAATAAATAAAAGCACACCTCAAACGGAACCTTGATACAGCGTGTAACTATGCCTCGGCAGAGATCAAAAACACTGACAAGTCCTCCAGGCAGCGACTGGTTTAAACTCGTCGTAGCAACCAGTAGGAACCAGTGTGAACTAGAGGAGAACTGGTTTGGAGTGCACACATACTCGCAGACTGCAGTTATCTGAGTGCTTGTGCACTCTTTAGTCATCACGCCAAACATGCATCGGTTCAGTCGTCCTCCTGTTAGCGGGTCCAAGACTTCAATAACGTTTCCTCGTGCCACCCAACATAATGATCCATCTACAGACATACAAAATTTTTCGTAGTTAGTTTCAAAAGTTAAAGTTGTAAAGACATTAAGGTAAAATAGCAGACATTACATGTAAGGCAAAATACCTTAGACATTCAGGTAAAATAGCACCAAGCTTATAATGAAGCCATAACGATATAACCAGCTTTATAAAGAGAACAGGTAAAAGTTTGACGTCCCAGGCGTTGCTTATGGCGAGGAATCCGACATTAAGTTTGTATGATTCAGAGGGCAAGGTAGAGTAACGGCAAAACTGTCTCTCACTTTAAATACATAGAAAGTGGGTAACAGCTCCACAGGTAGCCTAGTAAAAAATGCTAAAGCTATGTACACCATTCTGGCATTGAATGTCTTAATAGCGTAGGAGTAACGTCATGAAGTTTTAAATGACAGATCCTGTGGTGAATCAAACCCTTGTGGGTTCGAATCCCAGCCACATTGATCTGAGAGTAAAATCTCGGACAATAACTGGACTGGTTACACGGAAAATGGAATAAATTGCCTAACGGGTTAAACATGTGGTATTAAAAAGTGATATCAACATATTTGATCATTTCACTATAATGCGTGTTGACTTTTTACTTCTGGCACAGATGACTAATCCAAATTAAGAGTATTCTTAAATAAAGGAGTTATATTGTTTTTTCTTTATGTATATTTGATTGAAAATTAGTATTTAATATTTGTTGCATAAAATAACATTTCATAGTTTTAAGAATAATTTGCATCCACAGTAATTTCATCATAGCTTGAATTTTCTAAAAGACTAACCAAAATACAACTTTTGCTCTGTTGACATCGCCATACCATAATACCAAGCACTTAATAAGCACAATAATTGATTAAATAAAGAAGTAGGGTCGAAATGAGGCCATCAAAACAGGACGCACAGTCAGACCTTGCCATAAATCTGTAGAACAAGTAAGGGATTAGCATCATACATGACTTCCTCAGATCACTGAAACTTTGACATAGCAAGTAATGGGTATTCTCTAAAACTGAGATGGTGATGGGAGGGGTTCATGTGGAGATGACGGAAGTTGAGTATTTTAACAGGTGTCTAATATTTCAAGTAAGCAGAAATCTCTGGAAACTCTTTAACAGGTAAAAAGCCTGTCTTTGTCATTGCCTGTCCTCAGACTTCAAAAATTTTATAAACTGGAAAGTATTTTCTACTTTGGCAATTTTTTGCCCGCTCTCTCTCCCGCACTATTTTAAACCCTAGAGAGCAGGTCAAAGAAAAATGTTTATCTTTACACCAGAACAAGAAATCATACCAGTAGACACTCCAGTGACGCAATAAGAATCCTCCACTCTAGAGCCACTCTCTAGACTGTTGACTGTGTTTGCTGAGTATGAGTAAGATGTGACGGTTTCTGCCTGCAATATCTTCATCTTAAAATCTATAGATTATATCTTTTACCGTATCAGTCTATCAAAACCAATCAATTATTATCATCATGCTTTAGGCCTTCAAATTAGAAGTCTTACAGACTAACATTCTAAAATAAATGAACTTTGTCAAATATATTTTTAAAAAAATAACAACATGCAGCTACAAATAAAATACAATACAACGGCCCATTAGTGTGATTTGGTTAGTGAATGGGGGTGGGGACTTTTCATGGGACCAGACAGTGGAGCAACCAGAGACATTTTTAGGGAGGGGGGCTAAAAATTGTTTCATTACTGTCGTTGGCCTCGGCCCCTACAGTTGGGGCCACGTTGAACTGTATCCCACTAGCTTACCCCACTCATACCCATGCTACACTGTAATACCAGTCAGGGATATAGGTAAAAAGCAATTTTTGTGAGGGGGCATTTTTTTAAGTGGCAGACTGAAAGTAGGGTGCTGAAAGGGAGTGGGGTGTGAAGAGGGGGTTACTGCACCCTCTCCCCAATGGGGTATTCTTTTAAAAATCAGCGAAAAAACCTGGTGGATTCTCAGAGCATCTTAAAATAATACAGCGCTTTATTTTTCTATTTTTTTCATTAAAGAGAGTTAAAATATACATTTTTAAAAGGCTTATTAATTTGTCAATATTAAGTCTCTTCAATTACATATCACCTTCATATCAGTCCAACATGCAAAATAGTTTTGATCATAACCTTTCAGACTGACTACTGAAAAAAATCAACAGTACTGAATAATAAAATATGGCAGATCAAAGGCCTGAGTGCAATCTCACATCGCACGATGCCTTATAAAAGATACTAAATTACAAATGCATAAAAAATTCAATGCATTATGCCAATTATGCAGTTTTAGCAATGAGGAATAGCTTTATATATATATATTCGTTTATTACTTGAAATCTGACATACCGCAGAAAACATACAAACATACATGGAACAAAAAGCAAATATAAAGATCCATAATACCAAGATAACAATAGTCCAAGATAATGTTTCATAACAGTCATTATACGATATTCTAATGATAAAATCTAACTACGGAACGAATGGGTTTAAATGGTATTTAAATTTAAATTGGATGGGCCCTCCACTAAGCTTGATATTAAAATATAATAAATCTTTTTGTTATTTCAAAATAATCTAACAGCCGCAGATAGGTTTCTTACGAACATGATTAGCCTACATTATACGAGAAGATAATGTCACAGTCACACAAAATACTAACAATGCATTTCAAACCAAGATTAAATTAGCTATAGTTTTACAGCATCACTTAGTATCAAGCGGGTTATGAAGTTTTTATCATTCAAAGAGCTACGCTTAGTTAGTATGGTGTAACTTCTTTTTGCAACGTTTCTTTGGGTTTGATATGAGTGTTGGTTTAGTGAGGGCATAAGCAGAGCTAACAAGTGGTTAGGATTATTACAGACTGAGCTACATAGCTTACTGTCAGCTGACATGCAAAGATTCTCAAAAGTTTGCTCTTTGTTGTAAAAACCAGCCCTTTTTGCACGTCTTAAAAATGCTTCTCGGCGGTTTCTATCGTCAGCAGAAGTAAACCCCCACCAAAATTGTGAGGCGTAGAGTAATTTACTTAAGAGTAGAAGCCTGGAACACTATCTGCAGGAGTTCATTTGATAGATCTTTTGTGCGCAAGGAGTATAAAGCAAAAATATTACTCGAACATGAGGATCTAAGATTGGATATGTGAGAAGAAAAGGAAAAATTACACGAAATCGTGACTCCCAAACATTTGAGATTTGAGACTCGTTCTATTCCATCTAAATAGGGCAATTCAGTTATTTGATGCTTATAGCTAGGTGACTTAAAGATTATTTCCTTACATTTGCTTCTGTTTAGTTGTAGATTGTTTACTGAAGCCCATCTGTCTAAGTTCATTAATTCTACTTCAGTTAGATGGAAATGTGATGATGGTACTATGAGATATGTATCATCAGCAAATTTTAGTAAAGAATTTGCTGAATGCATTGTCCTTAGATCAGAGGAAACAACAATAAATACAGGAACACCAATGGCCAACACTTGCATTTATTGTTTTAGGAGAGGATAATTGACCTTCTAAGATGGTCATATGAGAACGGACAGATAAGAAGCTAGCAATCCACCCATTAACAGAATCAGGGACATTCAGCTTGCAAAGCTTTGAAATTATCTTTGAATGTTTGACGGTATCAAAAGCCTTACTGAAATCAAGAGCTATTACTCTAACAAACGTTTGGTTTTCAAGTATTGAGGATATTTTGTGAAAGAGAGTGAAAGGGCGGCAGTGGGAGAACCTGTTGGTCGAAAAGCAAACTGGTTAGCAAAGTCAAGATCTGGAGGTGGAGACTAGAGCGCCGGGTAGATGTATCTCGAGGTGATGATAAGTTCAGTTATGCGTGAAATCACAGACGTTATTGAAATTGGACGGTAGTCTGATGGGGCATTAGGATGAGGAACTTTACGTACAGGTTTAATCACTGAGGCTATGAGTATGACTTTAGGGGGGCCAGGGGCCTCCCGCTATGGGCCTGCAATACAATGTCAGGGACGTCCCCAGCACAACAAACATTGGTAGAGAATTTCACAGCATAGGGGCAGTAAAACTAAACGATAGTCTATAAATTAATGAACAAAAATCAGGGCCAGATAGTAGCTTGGATGCAGTATGTGAGACAGTGGGAAGGCTGATATGAGTAAAATAGGCATGGTGTGAAACCTGTTGTACAAGAGTTTATTACGTTGAAAGTCACCAACGCCATCTTATGTTTTATACTTATGATTATATGTTAGGAAATTTGTAGCCGGCCCCTAAAAATTGTTGTATGATAGCCCAATTTTGTGGTCTTGCAAACCACGTCAGTTAGTCAGTTATGCACGTATTAGAGACGAATAAGAAACGTCCTGGGGAGATCATTTAGCAAAAGTAGTAGGTCTCGAACTACTTCAAAGTCACATCATTTAAATTGGACTGACTCTGATACTGTCCTAGAAATAAAAATTTCATCCATAAGGAAATTACTAAATATCTACTCTAAAGATATAAATTTTGCAATTATAGAAAAATTGCACAATTAAGGATGAAAAACTTGAACTTGCACCATCAAGATTAGCTTTTGCATGACAAAGAAGCACTTCATAACTAACAATTGATACATGTCCAAAATTTTGGAAAATTATACAATACCTGCATAAATTAAAGCAGTTTAAAGAAGGATAATTCCAAGATAGTACCCTTTCAAAAATGAGTGTACTATATATTATATTTATAATTCTGATACTATATTATAATTCTAATACTATATATAATATTTATAATTATATCCACATTTATAATTCTGGAGGGTTTTGATTGCATTACTCTAAGCACCCTCATAAGACAGAACAACAACAACAATACAATTAGAGTGCTACTGTTATCCATGACAACATTGAGCACTGTGGAATCAAATTAAGATCGATGGGCAGAGTGAGGGGTCCATAAACGGTGCGAGCCAAAATCCGGGTATTCAAAAGAATAAGGATACAATACTGATAAAATTAATATTATCTAAATACTAATTATTATTAGTATTTAGATATTAATTTAATCAGTATGATATCCTTATAATTAGATGCTAAATTAAATTATATTAGTGGCTATCTTGATTGGGTTATATTAAGAACTTTTTTACAAGCTGGATTGACGATATTATAGTGACTAAATACGAATTTTTAAACAGAATTAGTCAATCAAAATTCATCTATTTTAGTAATACGAATGAAGATTGTTAATTACTAAGAAAAACTATCAGAAGAAGTGCGCTAATCACAAGATCATTTCGATTAGCAAAATACATCGCGTCGTCAAGACAAATTATGAAGGAAAATTGCGATACAACCAAACTCGTAATTTTTCATAAATTTAAATGGCTCAATTGATAGCGTAACACATGACTTTTAGGATTCAAAGGCCGGAAATAGGAACAATTTTAAAATTTAAATTATCAATATAAAATATTTCTCTTTTAATATTTTAATGCGGAAAGATAAAAACTAAACTAAGTAGATAACGATAGCAACGTCGTGAAATATTAATACGAATATACAAACAAAACCAACTAAAAAATCAACAAATTAAATCCGTCACGAGCCGCCATGACTCTGATTACACTTCCGCATTTAAAAGCAATCACTTCTTAACTGTGCTGGCTCTTTCAATCAAAGATATAGAATGCATAATTTCTGATTGAAATTATAAATTTAAGAGAGAGTACATTGAGGTTTAATAACATAATAAAAAGAAATAATAAAGTTAGCAGAAAATAAAGGTTCCGCTAATATTTCTAGAAATTATCGAATAACCTATCTTAATATTATAAAATTTATTTTGGGTAAAATTATAAAGAGATCAAGCATGACGTTGAAAGTTGAAACGGTTAACGTCTACTAAAAAAGTAAACACGCATTATAGTGAATAATCAACTATGTTGACATCTATCACTTTTAAAACCACATGTTTAATCCGTTAGGCAATTTAGACCATTTTCCGTATAACCAGTCCAGTGAATGTCCGAGATTTTATTCTCAGAGCAGCGCGGCCGGGATTCGAACCCACGAGGATTCAAATCACCTCAGGATTTGTCATTTCAAACTTCATGACGTTACCCCTACGCTATTTAGACATTCTAACTCATAATTAGTAACTCATAATTATAATTAATATCATAATCATATCATATATATATAATTATATATTATAATTATATCATAATTAGTAACTCATAATAACTCATATTTAGACATACTAACTCATTATACTCATTTAAATGACTAAGGAGTATGCCAAGAACCAGTTAAAAGGAGTACGTAACAACGGAAAATTTTTATGTCAGCATTCTACGGTGGCTCGCAACTGCCATAAATTTTTTTTTTGAAACAAAAAATCAAAAAAACAAAAAACAAACAAATCTTTGTTACTATAAATAGCCACTTCGTTACTATAAATAGCTCACTAGCAGTATCTATATCACACATAGTCGATGACAACATCCAGCACTAGATCTTGAATCAAAGGCCAGTCTACGTGCAAAAAATAAAGTTTATTGTCAATGACAACATCGAGCACTCGATCTCGAGCCAAAGCCAAACCGATGAGCACAAAATTAGGTCAAAAACGGTGTAAATCCAAAATTCAGTTAATTAGTCATATTAAGTGAATTCGTCAATGACAACATCGAGCACGCGATATCAAACCAAAGCCAAGCCGATGAGCACAAAATTAGGTCAGAAACGGTGCAAATTCCAAAATGCAGAAAATCAGTCCAAAGACTCACCTTGTAATTATCACCGCTTTTGACCTAATTTTGTGCTCATCGGTTTGGCTTTGGTTTGACATCGCGTGCTCGATGTTGTCATTGACGAATTCACTTAACATGACTAATTAACTGAATTTTGGATTTGCACCTTTTTTGACCTAATTTTGTGCTCATCGGTTTGGCTTTGGCTCGAGATCGAGTGATCGATGTTGTCATAAACAAATTATCTTAGTATGACTAATTAACTGAATATTGAATTTGCACAGTTTTAACCTCCTTTTTGCTCATCGGCTTGGCTTTGGTTTGACATCGCGTGCTCGATGTTGTCATTGACGAATTCACGTAACATGACTAATTACCTGAATTTTGGATTTGCACTGTTTTTGACCTAATTTTGTGCTCATCGGTTTGGATTTGGCGCGAGATCGAGTGCTCGATGTTGTCATAAACAAATTAACTTAGTATGACTAATTAACTGAATATTGAATTTGCACAGTTTTAATCTCCTTTTTGCTCATCGGCTTGGCTTTGGTTTGACATCGTGTGCTCGATTTGTCATTGACGAATTCACTTAACATGACTAATTACCTGAATTTTGGATTTGCACTGTTTTTGACCTAATTTTGTGCTCATCGGTTTGGATTTGGCGCGAGATCGAGTGCTCGATGTTGTCATTGACAATAAACTTTATTTTTTGCACATAGTCTGGCCTTTGATTCAAGATCGAGTGCTGGATGTTGTCATCGACTATGTGTGATATAGATACTGCTAGTGAGCTATTTATAGTAACAAAGTGGTTATTTATAGTAACAAAGATTTGTTTGTTTTTTTGATTATTTGTTTCAAAAAAAAAATTTATGGCAGTTGCGAGCGCCGGAGCATTCAGCGTAAGGACTAAACAACAATTGGTCAGTAAAATCCTCAAAAAAAATAAAACGGGATGGACATTTGCTGCGGAACTCGGTGGACAAAAGTAGAAATCATCGAAAGATATTTAACCATATCTGATCTAAGCAGATGGAAAAATAACTGCAGAAAATCTAAAAGAAGCTGGAAAGACTCTTTCGAAGAATACTAATTGAACGCTGCTGGAGTTAGCATATGCAGGAGCGTATCCTACTCAGTTCACTAGCAATGCTCGCTTAAAAAGTGATCCAAATGAGCTACATCGACTCGATCACTAGCATAACTCACTTGGGAAGTGATCCAACTGAGATTTTAACTACAATTTGCATTGAAAGCTAGGCTGTTCAGACAAATCTTGAGACCTGCCAAACTTATAAGAATATTGAAATATCTGAAATTTAATGTAGAATTGGTTACTTGATTGCGTACTATGGACTGGTTAATAATTTGTTTACTTACTATTCTAATGTTTGAGAGTATTTTGTAAGAAATAAGTACCTAAAAGTAAAAACCTAATAAGTAAAAACAATCCTTACCAGGAATGTTCCTTTTAAAAACTCAGGAAGATTGTGATCGGACGCTGCAGTTATGGAGAGGTTTGTTTATGTTGACATTTTATTGGAATCTTTTAGAGCTTTCATTCCACTTTGGGACTTGCGAGACAGGTGATCGCATTACAATTAAGATAACATCATATCATCACTTATGATGACATCTAGCATGTTTAATATCTTAAATTTGACGCTACAGCAAATGTTATTATATCATTGCAGTTCATTCAAAAACTGCATTGTTATATTGATAGCAGTAAAAACTGTAGAATAATAGATTATTTGTTGATTTTTACGTCTCGCAACCTTTCGAGGCTTTGCATTCTTTTCATTCCGCGCTAAACTTGAAATGCTAAAAATGAGATGAACTTGAATTATGCATATGTTTACCTGGCATTGGATTTAGTTTGATAGTTTATGCAATTCTTAAAACACTGATATACAGTATATAGCAATATAGTATTTACTCCCTCTCATCCTTAAGCCCTCTCTGTATTTCTGTGTTAACTTTTGACATTAAAGTTAGATAGAGTCGTAATTATATTTTCTAACAACATAATTATTTGAAACTGACTGATTTTCATTCCAGGAATTTTAATTAGTTATTTCTTGGAGATTTCAAAATTAATTCTTCTATTAATTTCAATTTTACTCTTGCAGGATCAAATTTTTACATTAATGAAAATTATTAAATGAAAGGTTCATATAGTACCAATTGCTTTGTTAACACCTAGTATATGAATTCAGCGAATGATTTCAGCTTTAAACTGTAACAATAAGTAGTGAATACTATGATTTAAAAGTAACTGCCAAAATCTTCCAATAAGACAAGTGATGTCAGGAACAAACAAGGGTTCACATACAGAACGAAAGAACCATAACATAAGAAATAAAGATGTTAAAGGTCTTTCAGAGGCGCAGAAAACAAAACTCACTACTCCTTTCTCACGAAGTTTTACTCCAATCCTTCCCAAATCTGATCTGCTGTCATCTGCCATTACAAAGGAGATGACAACAGTCCTGAGGCAATCTACCAGAAAAGGACTGGGTACCAATGTCAGTGACAGTTCTGCTCTGTTTGTCGTTCGCCACGCCTCACCCATTTACATACAGATGTCTTCTATGCCTGCCACTCAGTCTGAGAGATCACTCGGAGGTTATTCTCTTGAGAAAATTGATGAGATTCGTTCCAGTGGATTACAAAAGAAGAGCTGTCAGTCGATGAGAGGAGGTAAAAGGCCTGAGAGGGAACCAGATGCTGGTGTGATGGGCAGTGCATTCAGCTTAGCGGTGAAGCTTGAAACTGGGGTAAAAAATAACAGTGATAAATGTAGCAATGAAGATATCGGTATTGTCGGAAAGAAACGTGGAAGAAAACCTAAAGTAATATCATCTGGAGCTTCTGAATCCAAAGTAGTGATTAAAGAAGGTAGTAAGTGCAGTGATTTCTCTTTGAATAATTTTTGTATTGAAATTTACTGACGAAAGTTTTTTAATCAATTTTTGATAAAATTAGTGTCTATATTTATGCAGAATTTTAAAAGTTAGTAATTACTACTTAAAATTAACATGCCTATTTTGCATGCACAAGTTCACCTATTATCGTTATTTTTCTTTGACTTTAAGTTCACCATAGTTCTGTTTTAGTTTGATTTTTTTCCTGTTGCATTTGCTTATTTGTGTGTTGCGTATGTGAACTCTACAGGGTTGAATGATCCTTTTTGGTGTTCTTATTAAATAGAATTGAATTGAACATAAATTATGAAGAATAATTGCTCCTAAAATCAATTGTGGGGATTTTGGCAATAAATTCACTACAGTGTATTTAGTATAGATCTGTTTTTCTGTTTAGGGAATCCAACCCTAATAAGTATTTTGGAGAGGAGGTAATTACAAACTACTAGGGTATTCACCTCGGTAACACACAACTTCAGTTCAAAGTCTAAGTTTGTTGACTATAATTGGATACACCTAGGGAATGTTATTCATGTATCAGAATTAGCCTTTAAGGTCTCTGTTAGTGTGTGAATTCATTCTTGTCCCTTCCATTAATTTTGGAAGGGGCAAGAATGCTACCAACACCTGTAAAGCCGACTCAAAGACATATCAGTGGCCATGACACTACTCTAGAAATGGTAACTTCAAACAAAGACAGTAAAATAGCTGGTAAAAATAAATGCCTATATTAAATAGCAGATCCCGGTACTGATTAAGTATTTCTATTGACTTTACTGTCTGTTTTTGTACACACAAAGTGACTTAATTTTTCGGTGGACTTTGTTATGTTGTTATGAAGACATTGAGATGACGGAGGAGATGTCGTTAGAAAGGAGGCATGAAGCTAGGACGTGTAGAAAGAGGAGGAGGAGATGTGAGATGGAGGGAGAGAGATTATTTGTGTGTGAACATTGCGGTAAGACATTCTCTCGTCCCAGTAATCTACGCAGACACTTGAAGGATGCTCACATGACAGATCTACCGCTGACCATTAGGGATGCTCCCGTCACTTGCTCGTACTGTCAAAAAGGCTTCAGAGATAAGTACTATCTGCCGAAACATTTGAGAAGATATCACAAAGACATTGGTGAGCAGGAGATAAATGCAGTCGTTAGCAAGATTGCGAATCTCTCAAAGGTTGGCAGGATTGTTATACTTTATTTATGCCAAATAATACCTTGAGAATTAGTAACTTGAATTTGTTGGACTTGCCATTAGGCTGTATGCTAAGAGAGACAGAGAATTTTCAGTGGCAAGAAGGCAAGTGTTAAATATAGTGATTTTATATCTAGTCTGATTCAAGATCATTTTAGTAATTTACTTTATACTGTCAGTTTAAAGCCATAATATTATAATTATGAACATTAAAAACAGTATCAGTCTAGTGATATCTTATTAAGAACAATATCAGTCCTAATATATCCAATAAATGTTTTCATGATAGCCAATAATTTTGCATATTTATATGCACTATGAATAAATGTACGCATTTATGTGCGTGAGTCTCATATACTATAATTTCACTTATTTATATGCACTTTCAAGATAGAATAACAGATGAATATCTTTAATATAAATACACAGTTAAGTTAAGCTTTGGAATGTTTAGCTGTGTGGACTGACTGAGATAGTAAATGCATAAGAATTATTCGCATTTTAATGAGTAATTATTCATAATATCTAATTAACTATTGGTTGACTAGACTTGTATGATCCATGTGTGCCAAAATATACTTGTAATAAATTTATATTGAGTATGTAAATTTGTGACTGGAATGATTTGCTTCAAAACACAATACTTTAAAATACATAATACTATAAAATACTTGTACTTATTAATGTTCAATCAATCAATAAGTAAGAATTTAATGTCTGGTTCCTTGCCATAAGGCAAAGTCAGGGATGTCTCTTGCAGATTTTGTACAAACAGACGCCAAAGCAACGTATGATGACTACTGATATACATAGAATACAAGAGAAAGTGAGATCAAAACAGTGCAAATCCAAGATCCAAGGCAAGAGGGTCAAAATTTAGACCTATTGCATAAGGAGATAGTTTTTAGCTTGCACAGTAAAGTACTAATGCAGTTACAAGATTGAGGATCTTGTGGCAGGGAGTTCCAAATTGTCGGAGCAGAAAAATGAAGGAGCGTCTGCCAGTGGTAAATCTAATTAGATATTCTATTAATGTTCATATTTTGTTGAGTGTATTATTCAGTATTACTCTGGCTAATCTTACTTGTATATTTAATAAATAAATAAAATAAATAATAATTGATAAATCTTTAAATCAGGTGGTGAAGCCACCAGCACCACACGCCTGCAGTGTTTGTCCCAAGACATTCACGTTCAAAGCCAATCTCATGGCTCACATGAGAAAATTTCATTCGTCCCTCGCTCCTTCAGCCAGTGTGCGTCCTGTTGTGAGAAACACAACGTTCTCTTGTCCAGGTGAGTTCTGTGTTATCTTACGACGAAGTACAGGTTATCTGTTTCTTTCTATGTGATTTATTTTCAATATATCAATTTTCTGCTTGACCCTTTAATTTTTTTTGTTTACTATTTTATTTTGTGATTATATTATGCAAAATTCAATTTTTTGATTTGAACTTAAATACTCTTTAGCTTCAATTGTATTTAATGTATTTTTTAAAACATTGAATAATTGACCGATTGATGTGTTAGAAACAAATTAATAAACAGATCAATCGGTCAATTATTCAATGTATTGAATGGTTCAATTGGACTTGTGTCATTTTTGCGCGATTATAGCCACTCGTAGCGTTTCAAAACAGTTTTGGTGTGCTTAAAAAAAAATTAATAACAATATAATCTATGAATCAACTTAGAAACAAATTAATTAAGTTGATTCATAGATTATATTGTTATTAATTTTTTTTAAGCACACCAAAACTGTTTTGAAACGCTGCGAGTGGCTATAATCGCGCAAAATGACACAAGTCCAATTGAACCAAGGCGTGCATCTATTATAATTATTTTACTATCACTTTTGTAATTGTATATGTAATTATTAATTTGATGTTGTTTTATGTCTACAGTATGTGGCGCGACTGAGCAGAGAGTGATGAACCTTATAAAGCATATAGGCTCCGTACATTCTGAGCTGAAGATTGACGAAATGCAGCGACTCACTTTCTCTAATCAGCATGGTATATCTCATTTTCTAGTTAGTAACTGAGTTAAATTTACAACTAAGCAGCAAGTGCTCAAATTTGTGTTAAAAAGTTGATAAAAAAAAAAAAAAAAACACTTATTAAATGAAAACTTCAATGGAGCCCTTAAAATACTTCTATTAATAATAATAATAATAATAATAAGCACTAAGTTCCAAACCAATATGGTCTTATTGAAATAATTTCTCACCGAACACTTGATGGTTCGTAATTTGGACATGTAGTGGTCGTCACTGTCATGCAATTATAACCTTTAATAACTTATTTATTTATTTATTTCTTAAACAGCATGTGGTACAGCTTTTTGTGGGCTTAACTTGATGATGTTTTGGCAGATTTTCTGGCTTGGAAGCTAGGTGAGGAGGCACGGACTGGAGTTCTGTTTGTTAAGAGGGGAGTGAGGAAAGGAACTAGAGTTCTAAGGTTCTATTGTAACCGCAGCGGCACCTTTACGTCTAAAGGAGGCAGGAGACGCAGGCGTAAAGAATCGTGCAAGATTGGCTCTACCTGTCCAGCAGTCATCATTGCACAACTGTCTAAGTCTGGTCCAGGTGTGAACGATATGCCTGCTCTTTTAACTGTATGACTGCGTGTGTGTGAATCTAATCTGTCATCAGTGACAACAGCAAAACTAAAAAAGTTAATGTTAACGTCAGTTTCCTCACTCGAAAGCGATGTCGGTGACGAGCGAACCCAGGATTTGAACCCCGCACATATTGATCCGCGGTCGAGTATCTTACCGACATCGCCACTGGCTCCAACCATTGGCGATGTCGGTTGCTAATTATTGTTGAACAACAATCACAACAATTAGAGGGCTGCTATATCGATAACTATTGAAACAAATCCAATGATCAAAATTTGATTCAAAACAATGCAAAAATCCAGAAAATCTCTCCCAAGACAATTACATTTATATGTTATATTTATATCGATGCTAAAATCAGTGCAAGTCTTTCTACGTAGGGTTTGGGTGTGTGAGCCAATAGTCTTGCCTGCCTGTGTGTATTCCATGTATAAGGTGAATCTGACCATTGACAGTTGAACACTTGCCTGATAAATTGTTGGTCATGGACTCGAATGTCTTCTCTTACATCTGCTCTTTTATGCTCTGTGAATGAAATTGTATTTAAACTTATTTGTTTATGGGCTTTGTATTATATTTTGTTAATGAGTGTATCTAGATTTGTTTCATTGGATGTTGAATAGTTCTCGTCTATACTTTGTTGAAAGCATGTGATATTAATTATTTCGATACTAAGTAAATGATAATGAAAATTGGAGAATTGAATATTGATTATTTCATGTTAATAATTTATGGATGACACATAGATATAAGAGTGTCGTACGCCTCCAGTCACATAGGCCACCGGGTGGGAGAGAGTGGAAGTAGGGGGGTTGATGTACTGAGTGAAGGGAGAGAGGATGATCTCACTAAAGCCTTTGATAGAGTGCGAGATAGTCTACACACGCCTGTAGGTTTGAGGCTGTCTGTAGTCAACGACAGAGAGAGGCGGTCTGTCTCTAGTGTCCTCTTAAATACAGACAGGTTTGTCTGCTCGTTGTTGTCTCTGTGTATTCTGATACTGTTGTCGTTGTAGATATATACAGATACAGCTACAGTATAGTTGATAGATGCAGCTCTCGAAATTTAAATAAATTTATATGATAGTTTCACAACTTTTCACACCATAGTCAGATTTGAAGAAATAGTTGATTCAAGGTTTATATTATTAATGAAATCAGTTGGTGCAGTCTTTCATAGATATCCATACCACCTTCTCTGATTTTAAGTGACAAATTAGTTCCATGAAAACGACTCGGCGTTTCTTTATATGAGTCGTCCTTAAACGTAAATGTGTAATTGCATTGCTTAATATTTCCATAAACTCTTAAAGCTAATCCAGAATTGCATAAATCACACTCAACCTTTAAGGTGGTAATTTTACGCATGCTGTTATATACAGGGTGGTCCAGAATAAATGAAACTACTTTGAAGGTTAATAACTTTGACAATATTTATCCAAACGTCATACTTCATACATTATATTAAAGACAATTCTCTTTTCTATTAACTTTCTAAATATTTTTTAGAGATACTTTTACACATGTTTGAGAAATCATCATTAGTCGCCGATATGTAATTTTCATGTTTTTCATGTCATATGATCGCCTGTATGAAGGTAAACCTGCCAGAGTTTATTGAACTGTAGAATTGGCCACCTAACGGCCCCCCTGATTTGAAACCGATTTACTAATCGATCGTTTACTATTGTCTGCAGCAATTAGTCTATCATGAACCAATTCACGACGTTGAACATTTGAAACGAGTCATTGTCCTCCGTTTGGGTGAAATCAGTCAAACACTCATGGCCTGGAAATTGATCAGTGGTCCCAGCGGGTGAATGCTGTTATTCGGGCACATGGTGGACATATTGAATATTTGTTTGATTAATTCTCGATTCATTTAGGGCATTGATAGAAACTGCAATGCGCTTTTTGAAATAGTTAAGGCCTAATGCATAATCTTGAATTCTTGATTTTCAGATTTTGAGTTTTATCGCAATTTCTTTGAAAATTACATATCAGTGACTAATGATAATTTCTCAAACATTTGTATTAGTATCTCTTAGATATTTAGCAAGTTAATAGTTTAATTTAATGTATAAAGTAAGACTTTTGGATAAAAATTGTCAACGTTATTGGCCTTCAAAGTAGTTTCATTTATTCTGGACCACCGTGTATAGTGACTCCCTTTCAGTCACAGTATAGTTCTGTGTATCTGTGTAATTACAGAACATCTGCTTTCGACGTGAGAGTTTGGGTAGAGTGGTGTAAAATTGAGCGACCTGACATGATTCATTTCATTAAGTACAGCGGAGACACCACCGCATGGGCTCTGACCTCTCTCACCTCTGACCCTGATCTCAAGGTCGAGGATTTCATCCTAGTCTTCATGTCGTCTCATCAGGTACAAGTTCTTGTGCAGTGCTGTTCTGTGCTCGAAAGCACCGATGATACTTCCAATGAGGCTACAAGAAATAACGCTGCTCACAATGCTGTAAATGGTAATGCTACTCCTAATGCTACGTGTAATGGGACTAGTAAGTATGCTACTGCTAATGCTATGTGTAATGGCATTAGTAAGTATGCTACTGCTAATGCTACGTGTAATGGTACTAGTAAGTATGCTACTGCTAATGATACTGGTAGAAATTCTCTCAATCATATCTATGCTACGAAAAATACTAGTAGAACGGCTGCTGAAAAATCCTGCAGTGGCCCCACAGTTGCAGCTAGCAGTTTCAGCTGCTCCGGTGATTCTACTGTAACTGCTAACAAAACTACCAACAGTGATTCCGCTGCTTCAAAAACTACAATAAATTTTCTGTCTGCTGAAAAGAATTGCTCATCACGTGAGCAGGATGATGTAGCTGTTGTTAGTTTAGACACTGTGTGTCTGGGTGAGTTGCCAGGCTGTAGCAGTGAGGCTTTTCTTACAGTGTTGTCAGTGCTGGATGAAAGAGCTGCAGCTTTCCCAGCTGCTTTCTGTCTGTCTAACAGATCTGACCAATCAGTGGTTGAACTCATGCTCAGCTGTGTCAAGCAGTCTCTCGCTGCTGCTGCTGCACGACCTGCTGGTGTTGAGAGTGCTGCTGCTGCACTGCCTGATTATGTTGCTTCGACAGCTGCTGCTAGAGTCACTAAAGTAGCTGCTGCTACTGCTGCAGGAGTCACTAAGGTAGCTGCTTCTGCTGCTGCTTGTGCTGCCAAAGCTACACGGGCTGCTGCTGCTGCTGCTCATTCTGCTGTAGTTATTGCTGCCTCTAGAACTGCCAAAGCAGCTATTAGCACTGAAACTAGTATAAACCCAGCGACCCCTTCTGTAACTGACTCTGCTGCAGCTGGTCAAACACAACATATAAGTGCTGCCTCAATGGAAATAACTGACTATAATTTAACTTATAGTAATGAACTGTCTAAAAATGTGCCTGTCTTAACTAAATCTGACTCCATTGCTCAATCTGTCGATGTAACTGAACATGAACACTTAGGCGATGACGTGAATGCCTTACCCAAGTCCTATCTAAAGCCAGTGGTCCTGCTAACAGACGATTCTGGTATACAAGCCGCTGCCTGGCTCACAGTCATGAGTTCAACTCCCACCCAGCACTGCTTCTCTCCCTCGTTTGTAGACTCCTGCTTCAGATCATACCTCGAGTCCGTTCAGTCGTCGAGCGTTGACGACAAGATGGCCGCTTACAGAACCCTGAGGGCTCTAATGTGGTCGGAGTCTCTACAGCGATATAACGAGCTGTTCGAGTCGTTCACCGCTCAGATGTCGTCTGATCAGTCGCTATCTCTAAGAGATTTCTTGTCTCAACCGCAGCACTGGGTGCCGGGTCTGTACATGGGTGGGAGAGGGGGAGCGGGGGTGGGATGTAGGGGAATTGAAAGCATGGAGTCGACGCATCGGCTCATCGAGCAGATCTGCTTCAAAACACGTCAGGTTAACTAATCGCTTTATCTGTTTGTCTAGGTTTATGTATCTAATCTAATTACGTAATGGATCTGATTTGATTAATTAATGTGATTTTATAGATTTTGTTTATGCAGCAATTTGTGCAATTTGTCCATGTGCTATATATCGCTCAATCTGCCTTTATTTATAATATTTATATTTACTGGTTGGATGGTCAAGTGGCTAGCAAGCTTTGCTATAAGCAAGATTCCATCGGTTCAATTTTCAACAGGACCATCTCTGACTATATTCATTTTTGGTATTGCCACAGTGCCAAAAATTAAAAAATTGGTACTTCTAGATGGCACAACGGAATTTTTAAAAATGATATTAAATATTACTACTAGCCGAAATATGATGAACAATAACGTCTACTGCATTTGCGTATCTGGTAACCATTCCCACTGGCTGTACAGTGGCTTAACTGTGTTTTCGTAGTATAGTACTAGACCAGGCCGCTACTATGATACTGTTGTCTGTTGTTTATTAATCTGTTCTTTTTCGATGAATTTCAAACTTTTAATTTTTACAATTTGACAAAACATTTGTAAATTTTTATTGTATTTAACCATTATGTGAGATGCTCTTTTCACACTATCTAAACAAAATTGATTTAATTTCTTCCAATATAAGCCCTACAAATTTGGCTAAAAAGTAAAGACTGAATAAGAAATTGGAATTATTGCAATTTTTAGATAGAAGGTAATTTTAATAACTATACATTTTTTATTGTGCTCTCTCCTATGATGGTAAAACTTTTGTCAGTTTAAACCTAGCATAAATTATGTTATAGCAATTCATCTGTAATATATTGTGGACATTTAGTGTAAACACCGTGCTTTACTTTTAGACGAAGAGATTTGACGAGCTATTGAATGCTTTGCTGCGATTGGTTCAGCTGAGAGCCTATGACAGGCTGAAAGACAGCAGCTGCAGAGCTGAGCTGCAGCTGCTGTGCGCTGATATAGTAGACAGACATCAGAGGAGTCAACTGATCATTTACAGCAACAGTAGCGGCTGTCAGGTGTGTGTCTGTGTGTGTGTGCGTGTTTGTGTATGTGTACTACTAATTCTTTGTTTTGTCATGCATATACGTAGCCTTTTGTGAAGTGATTAACTTGTTGATTCATGGAATGTGAAAGCAGATTCAGAGAAGGAACATGTCTCGTAAGAGTCTAATAACGCTCTTATTTCTTCCATGTCAAGTTATTAATTATTTACTTTTATATTTGTAATATTTTCTGTTTAGATATTTTATCTCTTCAAGAACTTTAATCCTAGTTTCTAAGTTTCTGACTTGGTATATATTTATGTTATATATAAAACGAATATATAATATATAGAACCAATATTTGATTCCCATTTCACGTACTAACATGCATATAACGAGTTTGAAGATTCATTTTCAAAACTATGGAAAAATTTAGGAGACACTGTACGCAACTATTTATTTTCTGACTTTAAGTCAACTCTATTTAGTGTTTATATTTGCTCAATATTGATTTAGTTAACTTTGATTTTTGTAAATGTACGTATTCTACATGTATATATCTTATGCATAAACTTTATTTTGGCTAAACGTACTTTTATGTCACTTTTCCAGTTTAATGTTTAACAGAGTATATCATGCCAAGGCACCTCTGTACTTTATAAAAGTTACAATAAATAATAAGCAATAAATGCTAGTTTTACTGGAAAAACAAGAATTATACTTATTGTTTATTTCTTGTTTTACCAGCAAAACAGCAATATTCTGTAAAATGCACATAATTACAAGCACCACAATATAAAAAACTATCATACACAGTGGTTAAAGTGGAGGGGGGCAGGTAAACTGCGTTCCCCTAGCTCTCATTATTTCTGATGTGAATTCCCCTGCTGGTGGCCAAATTAGATACTGGGAGACCTGTAAATACATTACAAGGGGCCTGAAAATTTCCCTGGCTCTCAATTCCCACTTTAACCACCGATCATGCATAATATATGCCTAGCTTAAATGTCAAAATTTGAAAGATGTTTAATATTATCAGCGAGTAGAATTAACAGGGAAGGATCATGCAAACAATGCGTTTAAATTTTTTAAAGCCATCAGGTTTATCTGAATGTCTTATAAAGTTCATTCCACAATTTGGAACCTAATACAGAAAAGAGAGTTTAGTTTCAGTTACTTTTTATAGTTAAACGTATGATTCTTTTGTTATGTTACTTATATTTTGAATTCATGTTTACGCATTGTATCTATGCATATGATAGATATACATATTTATATATTGTGTATATTTATATACTGTGTATAAAACAACAGTAACCACACCAACCAATGTGCCTGCTTATATTTACCATTGTCTAGATACGTGATGAAGGAATCCTTGGTTGGACGGTTGAAGAGACGTCACAAGATGGCGTCGTGTCAGTGAGCAGAGTGCTCCAGTCAGCTGATCAGTGTCACGACGCTCTGCTCTGCTCCTTGAGATGCTCCTTGTGTCGTGTCTGCGTCCACACCTTCACTTGCTCTTGCGCCGACTACTCTCTCCACGGCGTCATATGCGCGCACGTGCATCTCGTCGTTACGCTGTATGGACTCGGCGCTCTAACGGCGTACGAGTCATCCAATAGTTTAGTTCCTACCGCTGAATCTAATTCTGTTGCTTCGATCGTTGATAGCACCTCTACACTGCATTTTACATCTTCTGCTGCTGCTGCCAAAGCAGCTGAAGCAGCTGCTGGTTTGCAGAAAACAGCAGCTGGTTTGCACTGTGGAGCGGTCACTTCGGGTGCCGGTCGGGTGGAGAACCTGTTTGGGATTGGTTCAGACGACGGGCTCGTCTACTGCATCGAACCAATGAACGCTTCTGATATCAGCGACATAGTTGCCATGACTACAGGTGACGTCAGCGGGGCTCGTAATGACGTCACTACGTCTCAGTGCGACATGCTACTGAATGCAGACTGTCATGGCGCCGGAGCAAGGAGCAGGTGTAGGAGTCTCAAGCCTCTCCTGGAGGTCCTGTCCAGACAGATGGATGCGGTGGAAAGCTCCAACAGGCAAGATCTGATAGTTCAGGTTCAGCGGGAGCTCAAGAGCTTCATAGGACTTGTTGAGATGATGAAGAGTCAGCCCATCGCCTCAGTAGAGTCCAGTGACGTGGCGAGGAGAGGTAGGGGTAGGGTTGACACTCATCAACAACAACAACATCTGGTTGTTGGAGTTCAGCAACATGCCAACAGTCATAGTGAACACTTGCAACAACAACAACAAAAGCAACTGCAGCAGCAACTAGTGGAGCTGAATCAGGAGCACGCCGGTGTTCAGGAGGATGCGCAACAGTTGCACCAACAAGATGGTGCTAGAGGGTTTCTTCAAGGTGGTAATCATACGGATCAAATGCAACAGCAGCACCAGCAACATCAGCTGCAGCAGCAGCACCAACTGCAGCAACACCAGCTGCAGCAGCAGCAGCAGACATCAGTGTGGTGTGATACTCTGTATGGAACGGGAGGATATAGTGGAACAAATTTTGCTAGCGTAGCGCTACTGCTTTGAGGTTAAGCTATGCAATGTTGATAGTGTTTCCTTCTAGCGTCACTGATGCTTGGTTCTAGCGTCACAGATGCTAGGATCTAGCGTCACTGATGCTTGGTTCTAGCGTCACTGATGCTAGGATCTAGCGTCACTGATGCTTAGTTCTAGCGTCACTGATGCTTAGTCTTAGAGTCACTGATGCTAGGTCACTGATGCTTAGTTCTAGGGTCACTGATGCTTGGTTTACTACTAATACCTTTCTTTCATCTACTCTTTTCTTTTTCTGGCCCCTTCTAATGCAGTAAACAAGCAAATTGCACGAGCTGTTGCTTGGCTTGGACATACTGCTGTCTCTGCTACTTATTGTGTTGCACTATTTCCATCAGTGCTGTTTCCTCATAAACTTTTCTAACTGACGATTAATGAATAACTATACTGGCACTGTCAGTATAGTTATACAGTGCCAGTATAGTTATTCATTGAAAGTCAGTTAGAAAAGTTTATGAAAAAACATCAGAACAACAGAAGCCATCGGAGTAAATTTTAGGATATAAGATATGATTTGTCGTTGATAGTTGTTATCAATATTTATTATTTAGTCTTCATACTGAACTGAGAACAAGTTTTAAGTAGCATTAGTTGTAAGCATAATTAGTTCGAAGTAGCGCTCGCTTTAAGCATCACTAGCTTGTAGTGTTGTACAGCGAATTTCTGCTTTCATTTGTTTTGTTTACGCAATATCGAGGGTATGACAGTTGTTTGCGGCACGGCAGTGGCAAGCATTAGCCTTTATTGGCATTAATTAGTCTCTAAACGACTTGTGAGAATGTTGAATACACAACCAAAGCTTAGAGAAATCAAGGGGTGGATGTGTATGATGGTGGGGATAGTGTGATGGTGGAGAGAGTGGGATGGTGGAGAGAGTGGGATGATGGAGATTGTGTGATGATGGAGGTTAAGCCTAAGTTGTAGTCGTATTGTAGGACATTGATTCTAGTCAATTGTAAGTTAATAACTCGGGTCTGGTGTTTTTGTTGGCAAGAAAGGAAAGACTTGTGGATTTGAGTTGTAATTTATTTGTTGATTTAGAACATGTATGACTTGTAGATTTGAGTTGTGATTTATTTGTTTATTTAGAACATGTATGACTTGTAGATTTGAGTTGAGATTTATTTGTTTATTTAGAACATGTATGACTTGTAGATTTGAGTTGAGATTTATTTGTTTATTTAGAACATGTATGACTTGTAGATTTGAGTTGAGATCTATTTATTAGCTCCGTCAAGTTGGCTACTCAACTTCTTCAAATATATCTAATTAACCCTTGGATGCAGAAGGTATTTTGACTGACGTTAATGCAGAACCCCTGGGTCTCCACTGACCAGTGACATTTAGTGTCATAATTACTCTCAGAAAATAGCAAGAAATAAAGCAGTATGCCAAACTTTCAATTTTTATCACTGCAATTAATGGTAATAATAATAATACGAAATTTAACGTCCATTTTCTTATCGAGTGATGATGTCAGGGACGTCATCATCATCAAGAGATCATGTCAGGGTAAAAAAAAAAAAAAAATTTTGAAACTTCATTAAATTTTA
>CAJHZI010000507.1:1357500-1445000 GCA_905160935.1 Enchytraeus crypticus
AGCGAGATTGGATTGCAGAAGATAATGGATAGGCTGAATGATACGGCCCTAAGATATGGCATGAACATTAAAATAAAAAAGACCAAGGTTATGAGAGTGTCCAATAATAAAGGTGAAATTAATATCACAATAAATGGTACGAAATTGGAACAGGCAAGGTGTTTCAAATATTTAGGTCATACTATATCCGATGACGGGAAATATGAGACAGAAATATGCAGTAGGATTGCACAAGCAAAAGCGGCCTTTGGTAGTAGAAAAGAACTATTAACAAAAAATCTAAAGAAAGACACAAAGATAAAGATAGTGAAAACTTTGGTTTGGACCACCCTATTGTATGAATGTGAAACATGGACCTTAAGGAAGGAAGATATTAGGAAACTGGAGGTATTGGAAATGTGGATTTGGAGAAGAATGTAGAGGATTAGCTGGACTCAAAAGGTTACAAATGAGGAAGTCCTGGAGAGAGTTGGCACAGATAGACAGTTGATAAATGTATTAAGAAATAGGAAGAAGAGATGGATAGGACACATTCTAAGGGGGGAAGGTCTATTAAAAGAGGTCATAGAAGGTAGAATGGAAGGAAAAAGAGGCAGGGGCAGGCCGAGATTAGGTATGTTAGATGATTTAAAGACCCACTCATATGTGGAAATGAAGAGGAAGGCGGAAGACAGAGAAGAGTGGAGGCGTTATGTACCATGGACCTGCCAGTAGGCAGTGCACTACGAGAGAGAGAGAGAGATACATGTAGGACGCACGACAACAAAATGATGATGGTAAATGTAAAAAAAATATGTACAATTGCTCCAGCACAAGAGGCCTTCTGCAAGAGAAAAGAACTACTAACAAAAAGTTTGAAGAAACTTGCGAAGATAAAGATTGTAAAGATTTCAATATGGACCACGCTTCTTTACGGTTGTAAAACATGGACATTAAGAAAGGAGGATATAAGGAAACTTCGAACATTCGAAATGTGGCTATGAAGAAGATCTGGTGGACTGAACAAATTGCGAACGAAGAAGTTATAAATAGGGTTGGAATTCATGGACAATTGATAAATATCAAAAGGAATAGAAAGAAGAGCTGGATAGGTCAAGTGCCGAGAGGAGATGTTTTATTAAAGAGGTACTGAAGGAAGAATGGAAGGAAAAAGTTTAGAAGAAGACCGAGACATGGAATGATAGATGTTTTGATAACTAATTCATTTGTTGCTATGAAGATAGTGGCAGACGATATAAATATGAGGAGTTCTATGTCATGAACCTGCTAATAGGTAGTGCACTAAGAGAGAGAGAGTGAGAGAGCGATCTAAAATTAATGTTTAAATTTCAGACTTAAAACCATTTAATGCCGTATTATATTCTTAAATGTTTATTATTTACTCATTTACATACAATTTACGTAATTAATGAGAGAAACTAAATTTCAGCTCAAATCATGTCATAATTGCCATGTTTTCACTCAAATCATTTATTGATTGGCTCGTGCTTGGCGGTTATCTTAGAGAGTGCTGACGATGTCAAATCATTGACTAGGAATGCTGTTAATCGATAGCTCCGTGATTATATTCGTTGTTTACTGTCAGCTCCGAACCATCATTGTAAAATGACGGATTCAAGGCAAAAATTTCTTTTCCGACCATCAGCCTATAATTTACATTGCGGAATTTCGATAGTATCCCATAATTTCATATGTTGAAATATTGACCCTGTGAGTTTAACTGGACTAAACGATACGGTAGGCTAATCCAGTTGAGCTGCCTCGGACTGTCCAGTCCGAGGACTGTCAGTACAGGGTTTATTCTTCAGCAACCCGGTCACGGTTGGTCTATTCTTCAGCACATATGCAATACGGGTAACCCGGACACAACATGGGCAACCCGTGATATTCTTTGCAAATTACGCTATAAAAGCTGGCAAAGCTAAGGTTAACGTCAGTTTCCTCACTCGAAAGCGACGTCAGTGACGGGCGAGTCCAGGATTTGAACCCCGCACATACTGATCCGCGGTTGAGTATCTTACCGGTGTCGCCACTGACTCCAGTCAGTAAAATATAGTAAAATTTGTTAAATGTTTAGAGATATTGACACACTACAAGTAGTTTGCTAATTACAAAGAAATTAAAAGAGAAGTGCCTTTTCTAACTAAATGTAGTGTTGATAGACGTTTTATAACTTTACTATGCTAGGAAGAATAATCGGTGGGATTCAGGGGGCGCGACCCCTGGTCTCCCCTTAAGCGGAAGTTGACCTATATCTGCTCTCATATGAGTGATTTGTGTGCGAGTGAACATGTTTTTAGAATAACGAGGAGAACAATAAGCCTAGCTGTCGTATTGCTAATCGAAGTTAAGCATTTTTGTCGCCGACACATGGATAATCCGAGAATCGAGGATAACAATTCACAATTCTTACTAATTTAAAATTTAGTTAAAACAAAACTTCTTGGTATTTAGCTTTTCTACACTACCATTTCATTTCCTTAATTGACATTTGTGTGGCCTCTCTTAAGTCTTATTGTCGTAAGCTCAAAATTGAACAGTTTAGCTAATGGTAATAAAAATAGATGACTTCATATGCTTTGCCAGCTAAATGCAAATCATTAGCTAGCGGATACCTAAGACAGGTAATTATGATATTAATTTTTGCTCTGGGATGGAAATTTAATTGGTTCGTATTTTAAGTATAGTCCGGACTATAGAGTTACGACGCAGTGCAAACTAAACGTGTACTGCGACGAATTAATTAGTCTAATTTTAATCAAGAAATTGATGCAAAAAGCTTAATTTTCCTTTCATTAGCAAGCGTTGACGATGGTCAATAGCAAGTAAATCAGCATGTAGTGTTGGTCATTGGGTTAGAGTTTTCTAACATGTAGGCACGGAGAAGCCGATGCCTATATGATTTGTAGATATACGTATACTATAGGGTCTATTTACTCAAATCTAAAGAAGAGACTTCATACAGGCATGATGACCGAGTGTTGACTATTTAGAAAAATAATCGCAAAATAGTAAAATAATATGTTACTTCAATTTTTCACTCATGTATTGACAAAGAAATTGTAGGCTACTTGTAGATTACATATGCTCTTCTCTCTTCAGTGCACTGCCAAGTGACAGGCCCAAGGTACATATTACTACTCAAAGTCTGCTTTCTCGCTTCGTAACAGCACTCCTTGGATCAACAAGTTAATCCCTTCACAAAGTATGCCTGAGGAAGACAACGCGAAAGCACCTCTGAAGCCATATTTTTCCCAAGCTATAGGCTACATAAGGTATGGACATGACTTACATATGCATTTATTATTTATTCGTCATTAGATTGGCATGAACAACTGAATGTACTCATTGGCTCTAGCAGGGGTGCCAGAGCTATAACTTGCTCTATAAGGTTTGTCACAAGCTGCTTGAATTTAGTAGCCATGGCAAATGCGTTGATCAGAAGCAAAAAGTACTGATCTATGAATAGTAAGATGATATGAACATCAAGCCGTCGCCAGGAAGTCTAGAGATCTACATCTATTCGATGTGACCAAATCATACGATACTCGCATCAGATGAACAAGAAAGTTTGGAATTTAATTACACGCATACATTAACCGACATCAGATACATGTACACGTGTAGGCCAATGTGATTGTAATAATAGAATATAATAGTAAATGTGACTCAAAAAGAGATAGCCCTATGCTTGCGAACTAGAATCGTGATCAACTTTTCGGATTGTGGTCGGACAGGCTCTGGAACGTAAGATACACATTTGTGCCCCGAATAAAAAACAAAAACATGCCTTTTAAAATGTAGGTTTAACGTCAATGAATAGGCATTTAAAACGTCGTGTCCTAACTCGCACGCACACTGAGCCATTGAGACATATACAAAATGTTCTGTATTCCAGTTTGATATTATATTTCCATTCAGATTAATATGTTTTCTCGATATAATTCTAAAGAGTAGGTCTACTGATAAAGTTACGAACTCGAAATGCAACATTTGAAATGCATCTAAATGATACACTATATCCAACAACATTCTCGTGCAATAGCATCAAAATATCTGCACAACTGACTGAATATTTTTATTTCAAAGTGAGACAGCCATGGTAGGCCGTTTTATGCATTTTTCACTACAAAACTGACTTAGAAACGCTCGTAAAAATAGTTAAAATAATGCTAAAATTGTGCAGCAATTTAGTTGCGCATAAATGACACACTATCCAGCTATAAAACGGTACAATTGCAGATATTTGATGCAATTACATCAGAATGCATAGGCGGATAGTGTTTCAGGTAGATGCAATTTAAATAGTTGAATTTAATTTCGTAACCGTCTATTAGTAGGCTTTTTGATTTCACGATTTCAATTGACTCATAGGCCGTCTGACACCAATCACTACCAGAATTGATAATGAATTAATGTTGAGTTTTCACGCTTTTAGAAAATTAGGTGAAATTCAACTAGGCTACAAAGACTTTATTCTACGTGCATAATTGTTGACTTATTTATGTACAATGTACATAATTGTAGGTATATTACTTGGAACATAAGCTACATGATAGGTCTACTTGAATTACAAATTTCAATAGGCCTAAATTGTGAACGTTAAACGGACACGATTAGAAAAGTACTTGAGGAATACTTTGGATTCACACCATGCTAAGGTTAGATCTCTTGGCTCTTGCTCTTCTGTTTTTGACTTGGGTGTTAGAAGCTGCTCTATTTAGTAAGCTGAGCAACAGTTGCCACTGCACCTGTGCATTTGGAGCCGGCGGTTTGAACGTCAAGGTCAGATCAAGACTCGAGTGTGCGTCTCTCTCAGTTCAAAACTTCGGTGAGTTGTCACTCTGCCTGTAATCATAATACGATTCAGCCACTATCCGTAATTGCAAAATATAGTGCATGTATATATTAATTGTTATTATTATATAGCTGGTTGGGGCCAGTGGCGATGTCGGTAGGATATTCGACCGCGGATCAGTATATGCAGGGTTCAAATCTTGGGCTTGCCCGTCACTGACATCACTTTCGAGTGAGGAAACTGACGGTAAAATTAGCTTTTTTTTAGCTTTTTATATATAAGTAATCTGACACTGATCTTGTATTCGCCTAATGTATCATTATGCTGAAAACTATAACTGCCTTTGCCGAACAAATCACATTTTCTAAAGCGGCTACTTTACCGATATGCTGCCTACAATCGTCGGCTATATACCCCATCACGTTATATACATGTAGTATTTAGATTAAACGCGAGCACTAATTACTCTCAAATAGTTTTTAGATTGCTCTCAGAGTACTCTTAGGTTACTCCTTAAATACTTTTAAATATCTTTAAATAGGCCTACTCTTTAAATAGCAAATTTTATACAATTTACGCTTTTAACAAATATCTTGATATCCATGGGGGGTTAGAACCCCCTCCCCTCATGGCCTCTTTTATCGAGTTAACTTTGGAATTTCCGCCGTCGGATGTTTTTCGTCCCCCTTGTAATAGCAATTACCCTTCAGTAGGGTAGCCTAAAAACAAATAATACAACAGTTGACTAAGCAAAATTAGGGTCTAATTAATGATGGTCTTCAATTTATTTTTGAAGAGAAAATTGGAAAAAATGTGAAAACTAAGTAACGACGGAAGACTTCAGTTCCTTTATTTTAACTTTCTGTGTTCTTTTTACAAATATGAGCAAATTTTGTCCCAATTAGATCTGCCAATATAATACTATCTCACTCCCCCGCTAAAATCTTCTTACAAGAAGTTATACTCCTTCTGTTCAAAGTTCTCTGAAACCCCCATTTCTAAGTTTGAACAAAAGTTCGTCTATAGCTCACACTAAACTTAGGCTAGCCCCCCTCCCCTGTGTTTAGGCTGGCTAGCATCCGAGCAGTTAGACATCGCCTGATTTAAATGAAGTCAGATATACTATAAAGATTGATGTAATTTTATCATAAAATCTGATAAAGCTAATGTTAACGTCAGTTTCCTCACTCAAAAGCGATGTCAGTGACGGGTGAGCCCAGGATTTGAACCCCGTACATACTGATCCGCCATCGAATAATGATAGACCATATTAGGATCGTCCTCGACTTCTCAGTTACTGAAAATGATCTCCTTCAAATATATTTCTAGATTAAGGAGTGTACCATCCGTTACCCAACAGCTGAATGCTTTTGTAGCGTCAGTTAGTTTAGATCTTACTAGTTCTCAGTTAACTATAAACTGCTTGATCTCGCAACCCAGGCTAAAACAATAGCGCAGTAGTTAGAGATGTTAAGTATCGCCATGAAGATTTAAATGACTGATCCTGAGGGTAACTCTCATGGGTTCGATTCTCGGCCGCGCTGATTTAAGAGTAAAATCTTGGACGTACATTTACGTTCACAGGACTGGTTATACGGAATATGGAATAAATTTCCAAACGGTTTTAACATGTGGTGATTAATTGATAGATATAAACGTAATTGATCATTTCACTACAGTGCGTGGTATTGACTTATTAATTTATTGTTATCAGAATTATTTAAGGTATGTAGGTCTACATGTTAAATGTCGTTGAAGGCCTATTTGTGCTCAATTTTTTTCTAAATAATTCCTTATTTTTAAACTTTCTTTGCTGTAGAACTTTCTTGGCTGCAGGCTTTACTATTTTCTCATCGGCTTGGATTCGGTTCAATAGTTCTTGATGTTGTCATTGACGACAGTATCACTCTAATTGTTGTTGTACTTGTTGTTTTTATTCCAGGAATAAATGAGGAATCGTTTAGGTTTGACAAAGCTTTAATGACGTGCACTTCTTTCAAGATGTGTGGCAGATGCGTGACCGAGTTTGAAAATCTGGACAAATATCTGGTAATTTTATATAAAATTATCTATTTGAAAAGTTTGCAAATGTCGTTAATATATAACTTACCATGAATTACTTGCATATTAAATAATCCTTGCTATTTGAGAAGATACCCCAATATAATGTAATGAAATAAACTGTAATGTAGTATAATGCAATTTTAGCTTAACTTTAAATTGTGGTCTTTGTTTACCCAATCGTGATCGCGTGGTGTTTAGGCGCCTGCTTATGCAGATCTCTACAAGAGACATCCCTGACATTTCCCTATGGCGAGGAACCGCAAGTTAAATTCTTATTCCAGATTAATTGATTAAGGTTTATTACTGGCACATAAATTACTTTTACTTTGTGTGCAGATACCTCAATGTACAACTTTCTCTCAGAACACATCAGGTATGATTTACTTTCACTTAGGGGCTTATATTTGTCTGTCAGTGTAACATTCTGATCTAGCTGCAAACAATGATGTTTACCGTTTTTTTGCTTATCTCTGCACAAATGTTTACGAAAACAAAAACATACATGTACATATAACAGTAATTACGTAAACAAATCACTAATATGAAGGTGGAAGTTGTAAAATTGCCTGGGCTCTAAATGGCAGTGCGCTAAATAATAGCTAGCAAAAATCAGCGTGAAGTCTGAATTAAATAAATTTCAATTACACTAGCCTATATGTAATAGGCTAGTGTAATTGAAATTTATTTAATGCACGTAAAAACCGAATCAACGTTGAAATCCAAACGATTGTCATTTTCAAACTATGTATTAATCAAGTAATTCAGCAATTGCATAAGCTAATGTATTTTCAATCGTCAACCTCTTAATTACATGTATAATACAAATGCAAAAGTTAATTATATATACGTATTACAGTGAAATATGCTTAGACCCTATATATACATGTATATGAATACTTTTCTAGAAACGTTTGCCGGTAACGACCTGGCCACAAATTACAAGATTACTTGCATCGATGAATCAGGTCTCTCTAATAACCAGACAAAGATGGTACAGGGATGCTTTTCATATCTGGACAATAGTGAAAGATTTGGTAATCATACTTTGAGCAATATTTACTTTTAAATTATTGTTTATTCTACTTATTGTAATAAGTGCAGATATTTATTAAACCTTTTTTTAAAAAAAGTCAGTTAACTTTTTAAATCAGATATGATAAATAATAAATCCACATGAATTCATTTAAAGTGAAAAGACTGTCAGGAGGAGTTACTGTATGCTTTAGACGAATTTTCGCGTAATAAATTAAAATGCTTTCAAATGGCTCAGATGCAGATTTGAATTCTCTCAGGGATATCTGCAGATTTAGACGGAGCACAGCGGTAAGTTGTTCGACGGAAGTTTAGTTGGTGCAAGGTTCCAATCCGTTATGATTGTGAGACGAAAAACTTACGAGGGTTTGGCTTCTGGCTTCATGTACAGATACATTAGATAGATACATCAATATTCCGATTTTGTTTTATCAGCCGATCATGATATCTGATACGACTTTAGAATGAGGGACTGAATTTTAAATTAACATCGATTGATTGACAAATTAAAATAAAGCAATAATAGCTTCAGTTTAACCTGCTTTTATATTCAGTATTATATATATAAATTAAACACATATTATATTGAAATGTAGTCTGTGATTTTATCTATCACTTTTAGTACCACATACATAACTATTCAAGTGTTTAATAAATTATCCAAGTTACCTGTCCTGTGACTATCCGAGATTTTACTCTCTGATCAGCTCTACCGTAATGTGATCCAAGGACCTCGGGAACAGCCATTTAAAATGTAATCCACTGTATATTCGCAGTTCAAGTGGCCGAGAACATGACAGATTTGTTATCACGGCTTCGTGTCAGTCAATCCTCTCCACCCCAGTCACTCTACAGTTGGATTATCATCCACCAAAGGCTTAGCGAAGATCTGAACTATAACAGAATATGGTCGGACTACAAAATGGGATTTGGAAACGTGACGTCTCGAGATTCTAGTTACTGGATAGGACTGGAAGCAATGCATCAGTTGACGACAATCGCTTCAACCGGTGCATCCGCCGGATTCATCATCAGATTCGAACTTCAATCTTTGGAAAATCAGATGTGGTAAATAACTAAATATTAATAAATAACTAATAATGCTAATAGGCTATGAGTTTAATTCACTGCATTACGCTAGGTCTATATTGAATTGGTAACCCATTGATAGAACTGAAATATAAGACAATTGAAGGCAAAAATACCATTTAATTTAAATTACTTAGCCAGTAAGTTCGACATCAAAAATTAAGAAATCTTTTATGTCGACTAGTTAGGTCCACATAAATATGTTTTATGTTGAATAGGCTCCATACACGTATAATTGTAATCCATTGTGTCCAATGTCCAACTGAGTCAACTACAGAGGGCTGTTAGACTTCCAAAAAATCTTTTAATCAATTTATTGTATTTAACCTATTAGTCAGTTACTTACATTCAATAAAATGTCATTAATTAAATATGAATATTCCGGAAATTTAATGATTCTTTTTATTTTAGATTTATGTAGCCTACATACAACTGAATATATAATATAATTGAATATTCAGGTATTGCGCCGAGTATTCGGTGTTCTGGATTGATAACGAGTCAAAGAACTACACGCTACACGTGACTGGATATAGTGGAACAGCCGGGGACGCCCTGGACAAAGTACCTGGAGTGTAAGTATACATACATACATACATACATACATACATACATACATACATACATACATACATACATACATACATACATACATACATACATACATACATACATACAGACATACATACATACATACATACATACATACATACATACATACATACATACATACATACATACATACATACATACATACATACATACATACATACATACATACATACATACATACATACATACATACATACATACATACATACATACGGTAAAATTGTAGAAATCATTCAGACAATCCAGAAATATACTACACCTTGTAAATCGCCGCTTTGTTTAGAATGCTACAGTGGAGGTAACAGAAACAACATTTTGACCGCTATCGTTTTCATTGACAATGTCGATAACTGCCAATTGCCAAAGTCAAGTCAATGAGCAAGTAACAAAAGACCCGTGGAAGACTGGAAGTTGCATATAAAATATTTAAAAGTCTATTCCAAATCTAAATAAATAGTATTAACGTAAAAGATCTAGCTGATTTCGTAGCAATAATTTCTATCATAGATGAAAAAAAACGTTTTTTTCCAAAAATAAAAAACGTAAAAAAACGTTGAAAAAAAAAGTTAGTAGCGTACACGTAGGCTTGCATATATATGTATATTAACATGCCTTCATTCCATAACATTAAACAATTTTTTCACTACTAGACTTGAGCTAATGTTCTAAAGTATGTCCATAGACTCCATACAAATATAAACAAATACTTTCAGATCACATACAGCCACACTGTCAGTTGTTCATAATTATCAATACAAGAAAATTTAAATCCGTAAGAAATTAAGAATAGACAATACAATGTCGTAAAAATTAGAACATCTGCCTAACTAGGAAAATAAAAAATATAATGAATTACCTTTTATATAGTGATGTTTATGGCACGAAACTAACGGCAATTTCTCAATATTTATTTGCAGTCCACGTAAATTTATGTGCAGTCCACGATCATTTTTACGTTTGACATTAACGGTGTACGTTTTTTACGTTTTTTATTTTATAAGAAATAAAAAACGTAAAAAACGCGTTTTTTAACAGATAGACTGTCTATAAAAAACGTTAAAAAAACTTTTTTCATGTATGATTTCTATTCACATGGATTTCTTAAGTTTATTAATTGATTCCCTGCCGTCAATCCTTAAATGAGCAAACGAACTCTAAACTTTCTTTAGTAATTTAAGTTGATTAGTTTTGATAGTTATAATATTATGTTAGTCAACATTTATTTTCACCAAATCGACTGTAGCAATGTTGTCATATGTCGTTCAATGTTGTTGTTGGTGCTCTTAAAGATAAAGATTAATGGAATGCCACATATCATATAATGTTGTTGTTGTTGCTCTCAGAGATAAGGTCAATGGAATGCCACATATCATATAATGTTGTTGTTGTTGCTCTTAGAGATAAGGTCAATGGAATGCCATATATCATCCAGTGTTGTTGTTGCTCTTAGAGATAAGGTCAATGGAATACCACATATCATCTAGTGTTGTTGTTGTTGCTCTCAGAGATAAGGTCAATGGAATGCCACATATTATTTCATGTTGTTGTTGTTGCTCTTAGAGATAAGGTCAATGGAATACCATATATCATCCAGTGTTGTCGTTGTTGCTGTTAGAGATAAGGTCAATGGAATGCCACATATCATTCCATGTTGTTGTTGTTGCTGTTAGAGATAAGGTCAATGGAATGCCGTTTTCGACGCCTGACAGAGACAACGACCGATCCCCGTCGTTCCACTGCGCGGCTAAGTACGGCTCTGGCTGGTGGAACAACGCCTGTCAGCAGGCGAGCACTACCGGTGTATACGGGATTAGGTACTGGTGGAAACCACTGAATACCACTCATCCAGAAATAGGCAATCTTCTGTCAGCTAGCCGAGTTATGATCCGTAGAAGTTATTAAAACCACAATGGTTTACAAACTGCTCGATGTCATCATGCCGTGATATCATTATGTTATTATTTTATGATGTCATGAGATAGTGATCTGTGACGTTATGATGTTTTGATGATGATATGTGGTTATAATATACTCTATTAATTCGCAAAACGCAATGATATTATGATATCATGTATTTTGATATAAATATCGTGATCAATTCAACTGTCACGACAACATAATATTATGACATCATATTATCATGATAGCATAACATCACGACATAATATTATAACATCACGACATAGTGAAATCATAACATCATATCATTGGATATCAAGGTTGACATTTTACTTGGTCTATGACGTCATAATGTTATGATCCTACAATGCCGCGCTATTATAAAGGCATGAAGTTATGATCTTATGATATCGATGTTGCGCTATCATTACGTCATGATATTATATATGCATGGTATCATGATACTGTGCTATCATGATACCATGCTGTCATGATGTCATGATATTACGATGTCATGATAGTATGATGTCATGATATTATGATATCATGATATTATGATGTCATGATATTATGATGCCATGATGCCATTATACGTGCTATATGACGTCATAATGTCATGATCCTACACGTGACATGTATAATGCCGTTATATTAGAACACTGGCATATTATATTATATTATAAGATATAAGCAGTATAATATAGTATATTAAAATAATTATTATAATAAATATTATTATTATAATATTATTATAATACTATCTTATATTATAGTTATTATTATTGTAAAAGTTTAGCATGGTGTTATGATGCTATGCCATCAAAATTTGATGATATTTGGAATTTACCAAAAAGATGATAGGAGCAATTAATATACACCTACTATACTACTCGCACTCAACTCTACTCAGGTGGACTTCACTGGCAGACTTACGTCTCCTATGGGTGAGTCATTTGAACTTTATGACGTCACCTGCAAGTGTATGTACACATGGAGCTATTTGGACTGTCAGAACGCACCCAGATGAATATACATGTATGGCGTGACAATTTGTGAGAAAATTAAATTTTCAAATTCTAAATAATAACAAATACCTATTTTTATTAACTACATTGTGTATGTATATCTACATTAGCCATATATATGTATGTACACGATCTGAACGGATAAATAAATAAATATAAATAAATATATATATATATATATATATATATATATATATGTATATATATATATATATATATGTATATTAGGCCTATATATACATTTACAGAATATACAATGTATATACTCTGCATAATATATCTATAGCTCTTAGTGCACTTCCCATTGGCAGGTCCATGGTATATAACGCATGGTATATACTCTTCTCTGTCTTCCGCTTTCCTCTTCATTTCCACATATGAGTGGATCTTTAAATCATCTAACATACCTAATCTCAGCCTGCCTCTGCTCCTTTCATTCTGCCTTCTATGACCTCTTTCAGTAGAGTTTTCCCTTAGAATGTGTCCTTTCTAACTATTCTTCCTATTTCTTAATGCTTTAAATCATATGTCTATTTGCACCAAATCTCCTGAACTTCCTCATTTGTAACATTTTGAGTTCAGCTGACCCCCAGGGACCCCGGGTACCTCGCTACTCCAGTGCCCTAGCTGTGAGTGCCAGAGAACATACGTACCCTAGGTACCTCTCTGACCCGAGCACCTCGCGCCCCAGGCATAAGGAAAGCTTTTAATGTATTTTCCTTATTTAACGAGCCGAAGCTCGAACCACCAATCTCGGACGAGAACGTCTCGAGATCGACGGTCAGACAGAGACGGGACTGACCGTGGTCAACCCTTGTCTACCGCCTCAAGGCGTAAGAGAGCCTTGCGGCCCCTTCTTACCGTCACAGTGAACTGACGACAATCATTGGAGCCCTGTTCGCTCGCCTTTTATACTGCTTGCCTCATACTGCGATCACGTGACCGATTACAACTGGTTGTGAACCGGTTAAGTTCTTGCTGCTCAGTCTGAACTTAATGTCCTAGTTTGGACATGGATGAATAAAGTCAATGAGGCACTTTAAGTACTAACCGCTAAGTCCAACCCGTGGTGTCCTAGTTTTGAAATTGTAAAGCCATGTAGGCACTCTCTCCAGTGTTCTGCCAAAAGGTAGGTCCAAGTTACATATTTCTTACTAATTGTCATGGTTAATAGCATATATGTCTTCGATTTCTCGATAGAGCACTCCATTGATCAACAAGTTGATCCCTCGACAAGTGATAAGAACCATAATGTATCTTATAAAATGGAAAAATATGGCTTCTGATGTGGTTTCTCATTGTCATCCTCAGTGTTTGCTTAGTCGCCTCTTTCGACTCTTGTAGTTTATGGTTGGTCTACTCGGTAGTGACTCGGACACAACACAGGAATCGGGCACTGAGACACAAAATATAATACTAACATTTATTATTATTATTATTATTATTACTATTATTATTATTGTTATTATTATTATTAGTGCTATTATTATTATTATTGTTGTTGTTGTTATTATTATTATTATTAGTATTAATGTTGTTGTTGTTTTTGTTATTATTATTATAATTTATTTTTATTTATTTTTTTACCCCGATGTAAAGAACCTGAAGTTTGAAACCGTTTGATAAAAACGATTCAAGCAATACGTGCTGAATCGCCGCCCGGCTACTCGAGGTCATCAATCGGCTTAAAAGAATTGTTGAAGCAGACTGCATTAAATCTTTGAAAAGTCATGGAAAGCCTTTGCCAAAGAAAACAGGTCTCTCGCTTATCTCGCTTATTATTATTATTATTATTATTATTATATGTCGCCAGCGGCTTCGGCTCTAAATTTACGTGTATTTAGTCACATCAACAGGATGCGCTTAGTTCGTAACTCCACCAGCAGTTCTTCTACTGATCTAAATGTCTTATTATTCTTATTATTATATACTTTGTCCGTTGAAAGTTAAACGTTGCTGATTGCCGCAAGGGGTGACATTGTCCTGAATCCACTGCTTTTGGCTCCAGCAGCGCCGGTCCCCACTTCCTCTGTTATCGAAGCACCATGACTGTGACTCCCTGAACATGCGTTATTATTATTATTACATGTGTATTTATTATAAAAATATAATTTATAGATTAGATTTGCTTATTTATATTAGTTTTTTCTTTTCTTTTTCTATTATGAGCGATTAAATGAGCGCAGAAGCGTTGATCGTAAATGTTTTTAGTTCTTATTTAGGCTTCGTATATGAAGAACATTTATCCTTTAGATCTACCGAAGTAGAGCAACGTATGCTTGATATTAATGTCTATCGACGATTTATATAAACCAACTTACATGCAATATTTTTTTTTCTCTCTCTCTCTTTCTCTCTCTCTAGTGTTCTGCTAAGCGACAGGTCCAAGTTCTATATTCTTACTCATACACCGCTTTCATGCTCCGTAGAAATCGCTCCACAGATCAACAAGTTAATTCATTCATAAAGGGCAATCCCTTATCCATACGTAATATTGCATATGGCTAAGGAAAATAGTGCTTCCTATGTATTTTCCGTTGCATTCCTCAGTTCTAGGTTCGTCGCCTCTTACGATGCTTGCAATTAACTGTTAAGTGTCAGTGTTCAGTTTTCCGGACACAACACTGGAGGACACATGTTATGTTAAGTGCTAAACAACTGTTTAATTAAGGCCTAATTGTATTCAATGCTATACGCTCGAAAATGTTATTAGGTGCTGAATCAATTCCTCAATTTTTAAGCTGTGTGCTGCTCTTATTCTATACCTCTAGTTTTACCCTCTACAGTTTAAATAGGGGCTACATGAAAGCACAAATACAAGCTTGCGCAACCAGGCATCATAAGATGATCTTCTATGATTTTACTACATCAACTTACCACCACCTTATATGGCCCCAGATGGCCATGGACTAAAGCGAATCTAAAAAGTAAAAATTATAAAATAATTATTAAACGGTATTGGACAGAAATACTTATAGGCCTACATCAAAGTAGAGCCAGCATTTGCTGAGTTACTGAATCCTCAATGAACTCTATAGTCACTTATCAAAACTGCTGGGTACTACTGAATCACAAAATAACTTAAACATTTCGAAAAATTGACTACACGTGAATGCGTCAGGCATAGCCTATGAAATGTGGTCAGCTCTTGTGATTAGGTCTACTAGACCAGTAGACACCTGTATGACTAGAGAGTCACAGTCGAGTAATACAATTTCAACATATATACTCAGGCTCATGTGTTAATTGAATCTATTGTTAATTACAGCACCTGCCTGCGTATAGCACAATATACTCTACAGCTGATCCAGAATCCTAATCTGTTATGCATTATGTTGCGGCTCCCTAGGGCACCGGTTCATATCCACTGCCCTTCGCTTCATTGTATTTTTTAAAGACAGATAACTGAAGTTAAACTCGGTCTCTGAGTTTTTGCTACTTGATTTTAAAATATATTTCATCATATTGATCTCTGACAAGTAGGCTCTAATTATTTGTACTAATGCAAATATTATATATCCGTCGTTTTTCTGATCATTTAATACCATTTTTCGTTGTGCCTTTTAATGCTATTTTTAAATTATTCCTTTGTACTCCGAATAATTCAGGTAGATCATTCACGAGCTGTACTTATTTTTATAGCTGACTATTAATGTGAGAATCTACATTTCATTCATTGCTTTGCTTCAACAGAGCATTGACTGCCATAAGAATGACCCTTTCAGAATTATTTAAGAGCAAAGCTCTTGAAGGCATAACCAAATGAACTTCTTTTTTGTTGCATTGATGATATCTAATTTTACAGAAATTTTCGAAACTTGAAGTTCAATACTAATGTTAGAGCACTACTAGATGAACTTGTTGATCAACGGAAGCTCTCTCTCGAGAGAGAGAGCTCGAAGAAAAATTTCAAGAATGTATACTTTGGACCTGCCATTTGGAAGAACACTAGAGGGAGTGCCTCATTGAGTTTATTCATCCATGTCCAAACTAGGACACTAAGTTCAGATTGAGCAGTAAGAACTTAACCGGTTCAAAACACCCCGGGGTGGGTGGGTGGGGGTACCCCCGGTACACCCCGGGGTGGAGGGGTACCCCCCTGGATGGGTACCCCCCTGGATGGGTACCCCTCCACCCCGGGGTGTACCGGGGGTACCCCCACCCACCCACCCCGGGGTGTACCCCCACCCACCCAAGGAGGGGTACCCCCCTGGATGGGTACCCCTCCCAGGTTGTAGTAGTGAACTCTTGAAAATGCTGTTAGTTTAGTTAGACCACACATTTGATGTTATTTTAGTATTAAATATTCATGTATATATATATATATATATATATATATATATATATATATATTTCTTCTTCAGTGCACTGCCAAGTGCAAGGTACATATTCATACTCAAAGTCTGTTTTCTCGCTCCATATGAGCACTCTTTAGATCAACAAGTTAATCCTTTCAAAAAGTCTGTGCCTTATCCATACCTTATATAACCTATAGCTTTGGAAAAATATGGCTTCTGAGGTGGTTTCCCGTTGCCTTCCTCAGTTAGGTGGATTAGTTACCATTTAATCCTGGGGGAAATGGTGAGGTGGTGAGGTGGGATGTTGAGGGAAGTATTTCATGGTGAGGTGGGTCCCCTCTTGCCATCCTCAGCTCCTGCCTTTAGTCGACTCTTACGTACACGCGGCAGATAGTTTGCGGTTGCCCAATTCTACAGTGGCCCAGCCACACCCGAGCACAACACGGGGTATATATATATATATTATATACATATATACTTGTATATATATATATATATATATATATATATATATATATATACGTACATATATATGACGTCCTTGGCATCATCCTTGTATGAGGAAACGGACGTTAAACCTTTATTATTATTATTTTTATTTTTATTATTATTATTATAAATTAATTAAAAAATTATAAGAGAGGTTTAGCGTCCGTCTCCTCACTCAGGGATGATGTCTGGGGCGTCCCCACTGCACACATCACTACATCCAAATGATGTGAGAATATTTGGAAGAGAGAGAGAGAAGACTGGCATCAGTGGAACGAAGTTCACGTGAGGGACGATAGTGAAGAAGAATTTCAGATAAGTAAGAAGGCTTGCCAAATCGCAGAGTTTTGAAAGTTAATAGAGCAATTTTATATGTTATGTGTTGATTAACACACGCACACACACACACACACACATACACACACGCACACACAGACACACACACACATATATATATATATATATATATATATATATATATATATATATATATATATATAAGCAAGCCCGAGGGCCGTCAGTTCGAAATCCAGACGAATCGTCTCTGACAGTGTCCCCTTCTTATACGGAAACAGACGTTTAACTTAGCTTTACAGCTTTATAGAATAACTTTTTTATAATTGTGTGCGGTCCATTAAAACTAAAAAATATCTCCAGTCGTCGTTGTTCGCATATTGAACAGCATATAAAACATTAAACGAAAAAATCCACGATGCCGCTTCATAAAATACCCTGGAAACGATACAATACACTCAAGTCGCTTACAATCGACAAACAAACATGTCTCGTTACTAGCTACATCATACTTAAAATTCTTGCAACCAAACATAAAAACTTTACTTGTAGACTTCATCAATGTCAACTGTTCTTCATCAATGTCAACTGTTAGATTTTTAAGTTGATATCGGTGGCTTTCGAAGTTGCCCAGTGAATGTAAATAAGTTGAAGCAAATGAATGGACGAATAACGAAACGAAACGAATAGCTGGAATATATTTATAGCGTATTGTTCGAATTTAGTTTCCTGTGGAATATCATTATAATATATACTTTGCGTCTTTGAAATTTGGCCGAAACTGTATAGTATAGTCAGACACAGTAATAATCTTTTAGAGATTGATTCAGATTTAATTTTTTATCACTCAGTTCACGTTATAACAGTGTTTGAAGTAATTATATGGCCAAACAGATCAATTTACTTTATCTGAGAATACTTACTGAAATTTTCCGTTACTGAAATTGCCAGAGAAAACTTGGATGAAGAGTTATAGAATGAATATTTTCATTCTTGTTTCTTTGCAACCTATCTTCTTCCATGATAAGGAATTTGTCTACCAAATGAATGAACTGTTTTGTATAAAATGAGGTCTATATTTCCAGACCACCGAGTGGTTGTAGGTCTCAAGGAGACGAATAACACAGATATCCTCAGAACAAAACGTTGACAGTTGGAGTTACAATAAGATATTTGTTCCATCATTTGTTGCGCTATATCTGTCATTTCTTATAATATTTATTATAAAGAGCCGAAATGAGTAAAAATCTGTGTAGTTACGATAGAAGTCTATCAGCAACGCCATCTTGCAATGTAAAGTTTTAATTTTTAAAATTAATTTTAATTAAATTCTTTTAGCTGATTAATGTCTGAAATATAGATCTATTCAAGAGTAGATTTGGTTGTAAAGTTTTTTACTTGAGATTATTATTATTGTGCAGTGTCATACATTATTTAAACTAATAAAATTGATAGCATTTTTTCGCTATTAAATCACAGTTGATATCTCTCTTCGTACATACGAGCTCTAAGCGGATATATTGAGCAAATACATGGTAAATAAAAAAGCTAGTCAGATAAATACCATGCCTCGCATACAGTTTGATCCAAGGCCTCTTGTCACAGTTTTGGCGATGTTCTTGATCCTGGAGTCATCAACAGGTGTCTCGGTGATGTACAGAAGGTCGTTGGGCCCCGGCGCGTGTCGCGCAGATGTCGCTGATGTCGTTCTACAGGCGGCGTCTCGCGGGCAGTGTGCTGCGCGACTGCTTCAAGAATTCGGTAAGTCTTAATTGATTAGGCCCTAAATGTCTTTATAGCGTAGGGGTAACTCCATGAAGTTTTAAATGACAGATCCTGAGGTGAGTTGAACCCTCGTGGGTTCGTATATTATATATACTGTATATAAATTATTTATATAAATTATAAATTATATATACATGTATATATAGGATTCCTTGGCTGATTACATGTAAAATGGAATAAATTGCCTAACGATTTAAACAGGTGGTATTAAAATGTGATAGATATCAATATAGTTGATCATTTCACTAAAATGCGCGTTTACTTTACTTTTTTCCGTAAGACTGGTCCTACAAGTACGCAATCTTCGTTCTGCATATCATGTGCTTTAAAGATTTTATGTAGTATAGGTTTCTATGAGTTTCTAGTATAATTGAAGCGAATCAGAAGCAGGAATCTATATTAGAGACCCAGAACTATAGATTAGATTAGCTGAGCATTTATTATATTCTTATTTTCTTCGCATAATCTGTTCTCAATCACTTCCTTTAGGGCAGCAACAACATTTTATGCAGCAACAACATTTTATAACGACACTCGAGTGCTAAGTCAGCCATAACAAAGCCAGGACTTTAACAAAAATTAAAAGTTTGTTAATTAAATGGTGCAAATAAAAATTTAAAACAAGAGGCACCAAATTCAATTTACATGTCGGTCGCTAAAATGATTAACTTTGATTACTCATTGAAAGTTAAACGATGACACTTGTGACACTTGTACTTTTGATCGATATATATGTTATTCGAGCATAACTGCGTAGCATTAATGATATTAAATTTTTATTGAAGATAATTTAGTAGGCGCTTTTCTACTCGTATTTGGAAAATATTTAATGCACAGTTTTGCGATATAAGCTGGTAGACTAATTACACTGGAGATTTTCAGTCTATAGTCCTAGCTACTGTATTATGTGGACTAAGCACACACTACACTTACACTTACATTTACATATAGATCTTATGTTTTTAGTATCTGTTGGATGGTCAAGTTGACAACACGCGTGCCCGATAAGTGTACGAGGCCGTCGATTCGAATATCAACCTGGCCGTTCCTGAAACTTTGTGGTACCAAACGGACGTTAAATAAAGGTTTACAAGCTTTATAATCATCCATAAGCTTTAATGCAAAATGCACTTGCACGCAATAGTACAAATTTATATTAGTATCAAATTAAGACAGGCTAAGGCAGCCTTTCTGATAACTTTAAAGTTGCAATAGATTTATTACATACAGTGACTATTAATTTCTAAGAAATACTGACACTGCTATAGGTGTTATTTACAGGTCCAGATCATGGTTCCTTCAATTACTATCGCAAGACTGGAATCTGTTCCCTCTTTAAGCAGTCTACTGGTAATTTGATAACGGATCAGAACTGCGAGAATTTTCAGGTATAAAAGCCGATTATTTAATGAAAATCTATTTAAATGCAAGCACAGTTTTAAATTTAATTCATATCGGATAAGTATCAGATTTGCATAAGTAATTTGTCTTCATATAGAGCTTCAACTCTCTTATAGGTACCTAGTCTCTATCAATATATGTATATCACAAATCACTTTGGTTACGACTGGTCTAAATCATCATCATTATCTTCTTCTCTTGAATCCCAATTTAGCTAGGGTCGGGATAAGAATAGATATTACATTAGTTTTTGAAAATGTTGTAACAATTTCTGGAGCCAAGGCTCTCACCAACCAAATGCCCTTCTGACGTTGGTTTAGATCATAGTGCTTTGTTGCCATTTTACAACAAGTTCAGTCCGCGGTAGGTCTATCTTTAAGCAGCCTCACGGAATTTGAATCAGTTTGCCGCATGTTTTCACCATGTATATGGCCCAAATATCCAATGACTTATCAATGAGATCAACGAATAGGCTACTTTGCACCTATCTTTATTGCAACATGCATGGTTAAATGTTTCTAAATGTTCAGACTTTTGTGCTTAACCGTTTGATATCAATCGATACTACTGCTATGTCAGTGCAAAAACTTAAAATTGTACTGTTTCAAGAAGATGATCAATGAATTAGGTGACCTGACGAAGATAATAGCCGTTATGAAGCTCCAGACATCGATGAAAGCTGAAGCTATTGTTTCGAAAACGTCAAATATTTGCTTTGTCTCACAGGTCTATTTTAAAATTCAAGCATGACGCAATTTTAATGACGCAGCAGAAAGGCCAATTAATGGAACCTGGGAGTATTTCAAAGTAAAAAAAACTGTCAGGAGCAGTTTTTTTTACTTTCACATTATAACGTGTTAGCGAGAACTTTTTGTTTTAAATCAAGTCTACTCTAAAAAATGCGACATACAAAGACTATTCTGCATGTTGCCTTGGCATCAATTTTTTGTGTAACATCTTCATTCGTCATGAAGCGAAGCCTTGTGCTTCTGAACCTTGACGTTAAACACACTATAACCTATATATATATATAGACCTATGTATACATAGACCTATATATATACATGTATATATATATATATATATATATATATATATATATATATATATATATATATATATAATGCGTGTCGATACTAAAAGGAATATTCGTCAAATGCATTTTGTAATGAATAAGCTATCGTCTTCAGAACAATTATACAGAACTTCAGGAACTTTTGATTTTGCTGAGTCTACTAAAAATTTTCGGCGGAAATAAGTCTATTTGTTTTAGCAATAAACTAATATGGTTTTTGCGTTTTACAGGTTGAAAGCCTGGATCATGTTCCTGATTTCGAAACTGGTAAGAAAAATTGTACTTTTTACGTTAGGAGCTGTAACAAAAAAGAGAAATACTATGCTAGAGGGTATAGGCAGATTAACAAATTTTCCATTCGCCAACCAACCATGTCAATTCCCTATAGCACCAATAAACGGATAGTTTTTAATGCCAAATCCCAGACATATTCGCTCAGTAAGCTCCTTTAACTTTAAATTTCAGAAAATAATAATAGATTCAAGTTAATAAATTGTGCTTCTCGGTAATTGCAGACAAAACTACATTGGTAACCATTCAGAATGCCTCTCAGAATCTGAATTCTCAGGACTAAGTCATACTAAGTTTGGAATTAAATAGGTGCTGTTTATATACTGTAGATTTGAGTGATTTAATCATGGCACATGCTTATCAATAATATTAAAATCTAGACATTAAATTATAAAATTACGAGTAAACTGTTTCCTTTCAAACTGGTTTAATTCCCGAGTAGCTAGCAAATAAACTTGCCTTACAAACAGAGGCCATCAGTTCGAATCCCAGCTGGACCGTGTTTGAAGATTACTCTTTCGTGGTACAAAAATAGGCGTAAAACTTATCTTTATAGCTGTTGTCGATCAATTAACGAAGCATACAAAGATAACAGCTCTATACCTTAGTGCAGTCGTTTTAGCTAAATCATTTAGGCCTATTTATTAGCGAAATTTAGAAAAATTTAGATTCAATTTAAGAACTTTTATTTGTTGGGCACTGTTATCGAATCTGAGAGTAAATCTTACATAGATGTCCTTAAATTTGGTATTTTCTCATGTATTGTCAGCTTGAACATCTGACAATATATTACACTTCAGTGACAGTTTAGTTTCATCATCTCACTGCAGTGAGTGGTTAAAATAGGAATCAGATCCACAATTTAGGCCTAATTACTCCTTTAAGACTTTGCAAATTTCATTTTACGGTCGTTGGTAAAACTTACGTCACAATATCTGACCTTGTTCAGATTTGAGCAATAAAGTGCAGGAAGTAAAAACATTCCATTTGCGGACAATCTTAAATGTCAAACGTAATTGATTTGTTAATTTGTCCTAATTACCACGAGATCTAAAAGCGTCTAAATCCTAAACGTGCAATATCTAGGCCTACCTTTGTGATAACTAACTTATCACTTGTACGTAGGCAATACTGACTGATATTTTTTCACAAGAGTCATTTCATAAAATTCTCTAATAATTCTAGCTATATTATAGCTTGCTGGTCGGATTCTATTAATTCTCAGACAAATCTATGGACGTCCCTGACATCATCCTTGTATGAGGAAAAGGACGTTAAACTGTTATTTTTTTGTTATTATTATTTTTATTTACTTTTTGTTTATTTTTTTATTTGTTATTTATTATTATTATTATTATTATTATTATTTGAATGCAGATTTTGTAGCGCACAATATGTCAGAGTTGATATCTCTCCTACAAATCAACCGATCCTACCCCTCCCTGTCTCTCTACGGCTGGATTACTATTCAGCAAAGGCTCAGCGATGATCTGGAATACGACAGGACCTGGGAGGATTATAAGAACGGATTCGGATTGTTGACTTCGCGCTATTCAAACTTCTGGCTGGGACTTGAATCGGTCCATCAGCTGACAACTTTGTCTGGAACAGGAAGTCCGTCAGATTTCAGGATCAGATTTGAATTGCAGTCAAATAGTTCCGGCAAATGGTTTGAATTTTAAATGGCATGTGATAGTTGAAGAGATTTACTATACAGTTCGTATGTGTTTTTGCTAACAAACATTAACTTACCGAACTGATTCACAAATATTTAAACGGATCGTCGATTGGCTCTTGTCATATAGTTATGTATTAACTTGACGAATTTACATAGAAGATTTTAAATTCCTATTTGTCCACGTCTCTCCCTCCCTTTGTCTCTCTCTCTCTCTCTCTCTCTCTCTCTCTTTCTCTTTGCCCTCTAGTCTCCGGTATAGTCTCATTTCAAGATCATGGAATCTCTGATCCTTCATTATCAGATCACAGTGCGATTTTCTGTAAATTGCCTGTGACTGTTAATGTACACCCTTCCAGAACACTTAAAACTTATAGAAAACTATCTTCTATTAAAATTGATGCCTTCTCTGTTGATATTGTGTCCTCTTCTTTGTATTTCAATCCATCTTCAACTGTTGCCGAATATTCAGCTCAATTTAGCTCCGTACTTTCTTCCATACTAGACAAACATGCCCCTCTCAAGACCATTCATTGCCGCTCAAACCCTAGGAAACCAGTCATTTCTGAACAAATCCTTATACAAAAATCTGAACTATCCAAACTCGAAACAAAGTTCAGGAAGGATCTGAAAAATCCACCTGAACTAAGAAATCCAGACATTAAGTCCAAGTACATCAAACAAAGAAAATGATTAAATAAAATGATTAGTTCTGTTAAAAGCTTGTACTATCAGAATCTAATCTCGCAGAATCAAAATTGTCCCAAGAAATTATGGGGAGCACTTGACTCTCTGCTTGATCGCACCATTCCCAAGTCACTCCCCTCTACCACCTCACCATCTTCCCTTGCTACCTCTTTTCTCAACTTTTTCAATGACAAAATAGCCAAAACCTGTAGCTCTATACCCTACAACTCCATTGACACCGACAACTCCATTTCTGTAAATATGCCTGAACCACTACTACTTTCTAGTTTTGAACCAGCTAAACCGGAAGAAATACGCAATTTTATGCTTCGCTCTACCGACTCATCTTGCTGCCTTGATGTTATTCCTACACAATTACTGAAATCCTGTATTGATGTTTTAGTCGCTCCTACTACTTAATCAACCTCTCACTCTCAGAAGGTATCTTCCCGACCTCCTTCAAACAAGCAGTTGTATCACCTTTGCTAAAAAAGCCTTCTCTACCAAAAGATGATCTTTCCGGTTACCGTCCTATTTACAATCTTAACTTCATCTCTAAACTTCTTAAAAAGGTAATTTATACCCGTTTGTGCACTCATCTCGATTCTTTTCCTTCTCTCTCTCATTATCAATCTGCCTATAGAAAACTACATTCTACTGAAACCGCTCTTCTTCGTATATCAAGATCTCTCTGCTGCCTTTGATAGAATTGATCATGGCATCCTAATAAATAGGCTTCAATCTTGTTTTGGCATATCTGATTCTGCTTTTTCCCTTCTCACATCATATCTCTCATGTAGCACACAATCAGTTGTTATTGGTCAAAATCGCTCTTCTGAAATACCCCTCCTACGCGGTGTTCCTCAAGGTTCAATGTTAGGTTCATTGCTCTTCTCTTTATATATCACTCCTCTTAGCTATCTGCTTGTTCAGTCATCCATAAATTTTCATTTCTATGCAGACGACACGCAACTATATATTTCCTTTTCTAATCATGATTCCGATCAGAAACTGGCCCATTTCTCATCCATTCTAGACAAGGTTTATACCTGGTTTTGTGCTAACCGTCTTGCTGTTAATCCCTCCAAAACTGAATATCTTTTAATTGGCACTCCTTTGAAAAGAAATACAATTACTAATGATTCTGTTAATATTCAGAATCTTGCTCTTTCACCTTCTCGATCCGCCAAAAACCTTGGAGTCATATTTGATGAAAACCTTGACTTTAAATCCTATATCTCTTCTGTTTGTCGCGCTTCTTTCTTTCAGATTCGTCAGATTAGGCAAATACGTCCATCCTTTACTAGAAATTCAGCCACTATCCTTGTTAATTCTATAGTTCATTCAAAGCTCGACTACTGTAATTCATTATTACATGGGTTGCCTTCTTCTTCCCTCAATCGTTTGCAGCACGTCCAAAATTCTCTTGCACGTGTTGTTTGTAAGTCCTATCGACTTCAATTTCGCTCTCTTTCTCTACTTCGCAGTCTTCATTGGCTCCCTGTTAATCAACGCATAAAATATAAAATAGCTCTATTAACTTTCAAAACTCTGCGATTTGGCAAGCCTTCTTACCTAACTGAAATTCTTCTTCCCTATCGTCCCTCACGTACACTTCGCTCCACCGATGCCAATCTTCTCTCAGTTCCAAATGTTCTCAAGTCATTGGGCGGACGTTCATTTTCTTACGCAACAGCCACAATCTGGGACTCTTTACCTGCTAATCTTCGCTCTTGCTTTTCTCTTTCAACATTCTCTAGCAAGCTTAAAACTTAACTTTTCCCACCATAGACATAATCAATCTACCTTGACCATTTTTTGATCACCGGACTGGCTTTCGTTTAGGACCTTACTTCTCCTCAGCACATTTCTTTCGCAGATTGGTCGGGGTGAATTGATCTGTAGTGATGTGTGCTGTTGGGGACGTCCCAGACATCATCCCTGGATGAGGAAACGGACGTTAAACCTTTATTATTATATATATATATTATATATATATACTTGAATATATATATATATAAATATATTGCCTATATATATATATATATATATATATATATATAAAGTATATATATATATATATATATATATATATATATATATATATATATATTATATATATATATATATATATATACATCTCTTGTAGAAGGCATTTAGAAGAACCAAATTATTTGTTTCGATACTTGTTTTATCACAGCGAATACAGTTATTGCCATTGAGACGAAAGCTACGGCTGAATAAGCTTTATAAACTCTAGTGCCAAACAAATAGTCAATTTACCCCTCGCTAAATGTTAACAAATGGTAGCAAAGTTTTGCATATATAATACTATTTAATACAGGTATTATGCGGAGTACTCGGTGTTCCGGTTGGAAAGTGAATCAATGAATTACACAATCCATATATCGGACTACAGTGGAACGGCGGGAGATGCTCTGGATAAGCCGATCAACTCCAGGTAGTTTTAGATATCCACTCTGGAAAGAACATGAACCTTCCCTAATAGCAGCCTTGGACCAATTTTCAATTTTGGTTACGTGTCATTTAGTAGAAGATTTAGTTATAAAACGCCTACTTGGTTTCGACTTGATATTGCTAGATGATAACATGGATGACAGTATCACTTCAAGTGGACGTTGAGACTGTACATGTGTATAAATTGGATGAAGTAATTATAAAAATCTACTGGTGGGGCATTATTCTATTAACAGAAGAAGTTGTCTTTATCATTCTACAACAAGTGTTAGGTCAGAGTAACTTGAAAATAATCAAACTGAGACTGCAAGTGCCTCGTAGGAGCTTACTAGAGCAGAAGTTGATGAAAACAAACCAGAGGAAACAATTTAAGTAGTAAAATTTTCTTTAGAAAATGGAAATAGAATTTTAGGTCTAATAGCCGTAGCCATGGTTAAAGGTCACTTTCTACCTTTTCCGTAGGGTTCCCTTTATTCATCAAATGACTTACCACATTCAGCTGGTGAACGAGTAAACTTTTCTTGATAGGGGGCCTATCTTAAAAAGCTTGTCCCATTTCTCTGTACTTTGTAGGCCTATTTAAATAGGACGTCTTCAAGAAATGCATTTTCTATTTACAGCTTCAGCGCTAACGGTCAGCCGTTCTCGACGCCGGATCACGACGTCTCGACGCCGCGCTGCGCTCAGCTCTACCGCTCAGGCTGGTGGTACAACAGCAACGGTTGCATGTACGCCAGCACAACCAGTGCCAACAAGACCTGGTTCTACTGGAGACCTCTCATCCACATAGCATCTCCCGAGCCAAACCCTAGGCTCAGGGCCTCTCGTGTTATGATCAGTCCCAATTACTGATCAACTTAAATATCAAAGTAAACAAGCATTATAGTGAAATGATCAACTATGTTGATATCTATTACTTTTAATACTACATGTTTAAACCCTTAGACAATTTAGCCCAATTTCCGTATAAATAAAAAAATGAATATCCGAGATTTTACTCTCAGATCAGCCCGACTGAGAATTGAACCCACGAGGGTTCAATTCACCTCAGGATCTGTCATTTAAAACTTCATGACGTTACCCCTACGCTATTAAGACATTCAACACTTAAAATAACAATGGAGTCCATGATAACATCTAGCAGTCGGAAGTCAAAAACCACCTTCCTCCCCTAGAAGCTCCGTAAATTTCGTAGAGATATTTTGAGTTTTCTTAAAGTTATTGAGATTTCGCTAGGGGATTATTTTTTTCCCCCAGTCTGTATATATATAACGAAATATATGCACATAAATAAGCATTTATTACTATTAAACTCTAAATAAATTCATTCTCAAATTAAATTACACAGCAACAGTAGATTACAAATAAATGAATTCATTGTGAAGAATAAATGCTCATATTTCTGCACGCTACGTATAATATACTTTACCGCACCGTTCATTGACGGCGCATAAGTCTATATAAAAACTAATAAAAAGAGTTTAAAAGACCTGCTACGTACAAATGTTAAAAGGAACAAATTAGGCCTATGCCATGCATAAACGTTTAACAGGAACAAAGAGTAAACCAATATTAAAACCTGACTCGATGGCCAATCATATCAGAACCTGAATGTATGAACTATGTATTGAATTTACTATCAATATGCATTGAATTTACTATTAGGCCTATAATGGCTGAGCTAAGTAGCGATACGTACTGCTCAATATTCTCATGTAGGTCTATATGTCACTAACTGGCGCCTCCTACTGAGTAGTGCTGAGTGAAAAACGTAAATCTTAACTCAAAACTTGATATTGCAGGATAGCATCTTATTGCAGCATTGCACTATTGCAGGATCTTATTTAGATCCTGCAATAGTGATATATTGCAGGATTGCACTCTTATATATCGCTTCCTTAAGCAAACGCCTATGCCATTGCTTCTGAAATTTGGTGGAGAGCTTATATTATAAATTTATAATGTTCTATGAAGTGTATTCAGCAACAATCAATATTAAATGCAGAAAATGAATGCAGTAACAATGATAAATTTTGATAATTAAAATAACCTCAAGGAAAAAGAGCAGTTTATAGCCAGTTCTCTCCAGTTTCTTTAGTCATTGACATCGTTTTCGAGTGAGAAAACGGACGTTAACATTTGCGTTATCAGCTTGTTTACAATTCAAAACATGTTGAACTCATTTTAACCGAAAACTCATCAAGGGTTAAAACAACAACGTCTACACACAGAGTTAAAATAATACATAATTTTAAGTCTACTTCCTAGTTCAAGGCTGTTATCACAGACGTTGAAGAGATGCGGAACTATGAGAGTTGATAGATCAGAAGACTACTACGAGACAGCAGTACTTTATGACAAGCATTTAAACACGAAACATACTGATATCAATTTCACAATTTAGCATGATAGGAAATGAAATTATGTAACAGTTAAATTATGTCACAGTTAGTGGTTAAATCACAGTTTGATTGTAAATCTTCAGAACATATTGAGCAAACTTACAATATGCAGCTTAAAAATAAAAAAGCACAAAATTATATGTATCGGTGTGACTATAACGAACTGGCGTAAGCGTTGTGTGAAGTTATGAAGTTGATGAGCCGAGCGATCCATTTACGATATAAAAGACTTTGTAAGTTTTGTTCCAACAGTTGTTAATTAATATATATATATATATATATATATATATATATATATATATATATATATATATATATAAATTCTACATTATTTGTTCTACATTCGACCACTTATTAATTTAAGTAGACTTAATGTTAGTAATAATTAATAGCAACGTTTAAAATAGCATTGAATTTGGTGTCCAACTAGTTAAAATTTTGGAAACATTGCTAAAAGAGATCATATCAAAATTTAAAACTTGTAAAATTTAAAAAACTTAACACATGAAAATTGTGTATTCAAACTTAAACAGAATCAAGATCACCTATGATGCATTAAATCTCTACTCGGTTTTCAAGATTACCCTAAAACAGTAACAAAAACCGTATTATCAATTTCCTACTAACAACAAGACAGCAAAATACTACATATAAAGGTGGGTAACTGCTTACACTACAGATATTATGTAAGAGTTAAATTATGTCACAGTTAATGGTTAAATCACAGTTTGATTGTAAATCTTCAGAACATATTGAGCAAACTTACAATATGCAGCTTAAAAATAAAAAAGCACAAAATTATATGTACCGGTGTGACTATAACGAACTGGCGTAAGCGTTGTGTGAAGTTATGAAGTTCACGAGCCGAGCGATCCATTTACGATATAAAAGACTTTGTAAGTTTTGTTCCAACAGTTGTTAATTAATATATATATATATATATATATATATATATATATATATATATATATATATCATATCAAAATTTAAAACTTGTAAAATTTAACAAACTTAACACATGAAAATTGTGTATTCAAACTTAAACAGAATCAAGATCACCTATGATGCATTAAATCTCTACTCGGTTTTCAAGATTACCCTAAACCAGTAACAAAAACCGTATTATCAATTTCCTACTAAAAACAAGACAGCAAAATACTACATATAAAGGTGGGTAACATTATGAGCAAAATTCATATACTTGAGCTATACAGTGGCTATCAAAACTATTAAGACAGCGATGAACCTAAACCACACGGTCGTCGTCAGAGAAGGAGACCCCAGGAGCGTTGGCTGGATAGAATAATCTAGGACATGTGCATAGTAAAAGTCAATTCAGAGGATGTTCACGAACGCTGCAAATGGAGGCAGGCATGTCGCCATGCGGACCCTGCAGAAAAGCGAGATTAATACAAAGGAAAAGAAGACAGGGACTACCAATAGTACACTAGCAAAATATCCTGCCAAAAATTAAATCAATACACTTGAGCACCTTCCATATTATTATGACAAAGTGCATCAGCGAAGTCAGCAGCATAGATGTCCAAAAATAGAAAGCTGACAGTACAGTTACTAGTCGATACCAAACAAACACTATCCTGGGAAGAAAGAACGAATATTTAAAAGCAGGAGGAGCAAAAGTTATACAGAAACGGCTATGCTGATTCAGAGCAGAATAATAGAATTGTACACTATATCACAATTGTCATAATCAAAATGCATGTGAAATGTGAGTCACTAATGTGCAAAAAATATCTATATCTGAAACCAACATCTCTCCTTGAGTCTCAGTTTAACTAGGGTCGAGATACGAATAGACATCTCAATTCCTCTCTGCGTCACACGCATCATCAGTTAATCACCTATTTTTCATTCTCTCTTAATCACCACATCCCATATCAGTTTTGGACTACCAACTTATATCTCTTCAATCTCCAACCGTAACTATACCTGAAGACAAAAAAACCTTAAACAGGAATACGGAGACATTATTAAAAACCTGAAGCAGATAAATGAGCTCAAACGTAGACTCCAATACTGATAGCGACACAAGCCTAGCTCATAGCACATTTTACAAACAATAGCCCATTAAAAATATCAGCAGTAAAATTGACACAAAAACCTTCTCACATTCATATATGAATGTACAATATACATGTAAGTAATATTAGTATGTATATATATATATATATATATATATATATATATATATATATATATATATATATATATATATATATAGATAAACCACACAAATTCTTTACATGCTTTGCAATTTTAGAAAATTTTAAAACGTCTTTAACAGAATATATTAATGTAAATTTGCATATGTATTCCTATACTCAGATATGATAAACGGACATACAATAAGTAATTCTTAACTATAACTTTAGAATATTAGCTTAAATGGATATGGTCACAAAAATGCAGGCAATTTAACAGCAGGTCAATAAAACATGATTGTCATAATAATCTTCCCCGAAACCCTAAGTTTATCCAGGGTCGGGATAAGAATAGACCTTCTCCAATCCTCTCAGTCCCACACCATATCATCAGTCAATCCCCTATTTTTCACATGTCGAAATCACAGCATCCCAAGTCAATTGTGGTCTAACAACAGTGGTCTCTAGCTTAACATCCAGCTCTTCCCTCCAAACTCTCTTTACTACATCCTCATCTGCCTTTCTCACAATATTATTACACACCATCTCAATCTCGACTGAACCAACCTATCCCTAGTTCCTTAATACTCATATTCATCCTCACATTTATTTTCCATTCTATTCTTCCTGGTTTTACTAAATAGTAGATATAACATTCTCAATTCTGACACATACAAACTCTGCAAATATTCCCTTTTCAGTGCCCATTTTCAGTCCTTTACTTTCCAATGCCTCTCTCACGTTTTCCAACATCTCGTTTACTTTCTCCACAGTATCTCCTACTATCATAATATCATATGCATATAGCAAGCACCAAGAGGACTCTAATACTGCTTCCAGTGTTGCAATATCTTCCTTGTTACTCTCACCAAACCCAAATCTTTAAATGCAGGTCGACAAAACAAACAATAACAATTTTAAACAATCTCAGGTGCTTCAAATGATTTCAAACAATAACTAACAACATTGATTTTACTAAAATGTGCCCTTAAATGTGCTTCTCATTGAATTTATATCATAATAATAATGATAACAACAATAATAATAATATAAATTATATTAACACAGGTTTAATCTCCATTTCCTTTACATTGTTTGCAATCACATTATATCATAAAATAAAGTATATATATTTCATTGCTTATGCTCCAACGTGTTTAAGGCACAAGTTTAGGAATATCTGCCAAAGCATAAATAAAAACACTAGTTCCATTAAGTTGTCCTATTTGCATATAAATTAAAGAGTTTTGTATGCTTTATGTCATTTGCAAGTAATATCGGTATAAAACTGGATTAAAGCATAATAAACCTGCAATCAAACATTTTGTATATTATACAATCAAACAAAGTATATATATTTCATTGCTTATGCTCCAACGTGTTTAAGGCACAAGTTTAGGAATATCTGCCAAAGCATAAATAAAAACACTAATTCCATTAAGTTGTCCTATTTGCATATAAATTAAAGAGTTTTGTATGCTTTATGTCATTCGCAAGTAATATCAGTATAAAACTGGATTAAAGCATAATAAACCTGCAATCTAACATTTTGCAAAGAATTCATTACTATAGCTTTTATAACACCTGCTAATAAAAAATATCACACTTAGTTTCCCTGAAGGCATCTTATTAGCATATCATATAATTAGCATATTTATACAATCATAATACAGAAACATAGTCTCACATCATGCCACACAGTTAGGTAACTATTAACTTTCAGACATACATGTACTGTCACAGTACCCACAACGGCTACTCCATTCACGCCGGGCATCAGAGTGAACCTTCAGAGTACAGTGCAATGATTTTCCATGCGCTTCATTCGTGAGATCTTACAGATGAATATTTACCTTAACGCCCATTTTCTACTCCATTCTTTAAGGGTTTCGTCACTTCAAATTGAACTTCCATTTCTGGGTTTGGACTGGTAGATTTAGAAAAACAAAGTTTCTTTTTTTTGCGCAATCTGAAGACAATGACGATGATCACTAATAAAGCGATGATGAAAACTGCTGCTCCTATTCCTGCTTTTACATCAACCGATAACGTATTGCCAGTACCTTAGAAATAGACAAATACAAGTTGCCAAATAAATTAAAATAAATTAAACTATATATATATATATATATATATATATATATATATATATAATATATATATAGTATATATATATATATATATATATATATATAATATATATATATATATATCAGACTCTGTTCTTCTATACCTCCCTGTCCTGAGACTATTTCATATCCGTTTATGCCAAATCCTCCACTGCTGTTAAATTTTAAACCTGCTTCTCTTGAAGAAATCCGTCATCTAATACTCAGCTCTACCGACTCATCTTGCTCACTAGATGCCATTCCAACCAAACTACTTAAATCCTGCATTGATGCCCTTCTTCCTCCAATTACCCATCTGGTCAATCTTTCACTTTCTGAAGGAATTTTTTCATCTACTTTTAAAAATGCTGCTGTTTCTCCTCTGCTCGAAAAGCAATCACTTCCTAAAGATGATCTTTCTAGCTATCGCCCCATTTCCAACTTAAATTTCATTTCCAAAATCTTGGAAAAAATGATCTACACTCGCTTATGCAGCCATCTAGAATCTTTTCCATCTCTATCTTGTTTCCAAACTGCATATCGAAAGCTTCACTCCACTGAAACTGCCTTACTCACATTCATAATGACCTTTGCTTAGCCTTAAACTCTCAAAAGGTATCCGCCCTTGTACTACCTGATCTTTTGGCTGCCTTCGACACCATCAATCATAACATTCTTACCAGTAGACTTAAAACGTGCTTTGGTATCTCTGATTCCGCTTTCTCTCTGATCTCCTCCTACCTTTCTGGTTGCACTCAATCTGTTATTATAGACAATGAACGCTCCCCTGATCTACCTCTTCTTCGTGGTGTGCTCCAAGGATCTGTAGTTGGACCTTTACTTTTTTCCCTCTACACTACCCCACTCAGTTATGTTTTAAACAATGCTTCAATAAAATTTCACTTCTATGCTGATGATACTCAGCTGTACATCTCATTTTCTAGCTCAGATTCTGACTTGAAATTGCAACACCTTTCATCTGTTCTTGACAAAGTTTATTCATGGTTTTGCAGTAATCGTCTCTCTGTCAACCCCTCTAAAACCGAATACCTTTTAATCGGTACTCCCCAGCAAAGAATCAATATTTCCAATTCCTCTATCTATTTTCAAAATCTTGCTCTCACTCCTAGTCCTAAGGCTAAAAACCTTGGCGTCATATTTGATGAAAATCTAGATTTTAAATCTCATATCTCATCTGTCTATCGTTCATCTTTCTAGATCAACAAGAGCGAAGATTAACAGATAAAGAGTTCCAGATTGTGGGTGCTGCGTAAGAAAAAGAACGTCAGCCCAATTATGTGAGAATATTTGGAACAGAGAGAAGATTGGCATCGGTGGAACGAAGTGCACGTGAGGGACGATAGGGAAGAAGAATTTCAGACAAGTAAGAAGGCTTGTCAAATCGCAAAGTTTTGAAAATTAATAGGGCAATTTTGTATTTTATGCATTAATTAACAGAGAGCCAGTGAAGACTGAAAAGTAGAGAAAGAGAGTGGGATTGAAGTCTAGAGGAGTTACAAACAACACGTGCGAGAGAATTTTGGGTGTGCTGAAAACGATTGAGAGAAGAAGGCAACCTATATAATAATGAATTACAGTAGTCAAGCTTTGAATGAACTATAGAATTTGCATGGATAGTGGCTGAATTTCTAGTAAGGGATGGATGTATTTGCCTAATCTGATGAATCTGAAAGAAAGAAGCACGACAAACGGAAGAGATACAGGATTTAAAATTAAGATTTTCATCAAATATGACTCAAAGGTTCTTGGCAGTGTTCCTCAAGGTTCTGCATTAGGTCCATTACTTTTTTATACATTACTCTCCACTTAGCTACCTGCTTGACGTTGCCTCCATAGATTTTCACTTCTATGCAGACGACACACAACTATAGGCCTACATTTCCTTTTCTAATGATTCCAATCAGAAGCTAACTCATCTATAATCCATTCTAGACCAGGCTTATTCCTGGCTTTTTTTGCTAATCATCTAGCTGTTTATTCCTCCAAAACCGAATGAATACCTTTTAATTGGCACTCCTTTGCAAATATACAATATAACAGTAATTTTAGTCATTTTAAAATTAACTCAATATGAATAACTTAACAAAAATAAAAAAGAACAATTATGTATTGTTAAATTAAAGAAATTATAAAATGATATAATATAATTAAATAAAATTTATGACGAACTATTCTTCAGCTAAGCCCGTATTAGAAGTCAAAATATCAAAGTGGACAGCTCTCTTTCAGCACAGAAATCAAAATGATGTTGAAGCCAATCAGGGATGAACAAAAGTACTGGCACTTCAAATAGCAGTAGATTCTATTGAATATTCTTTCGTTTCTCCTCCTACCGTATAGGGGGCATCACTAAAGGCAGATTCACAATCCGCAATCTAATTTACTCTTTAGCTCTCCATCGCCACCCAAGTAGATCCCATAACGTAACAAAGGGTTTGTCAATATGACATCTATAGATTTAGATAAATAAAGCAATCTAAATAGCTTCCTTAAGACAAACAGCTATCGATAGAGCAATTCTCAATTTTCATCTCAGAATTGAGCTCTTACAACAGTCTAGTCGAAGATAAACTTAGAATCATATCTACAAACTTGTTGTTGGCATAGAGGAGTTAAGATCTTCAACAGGGTCGGTCGTTCTACAAATAGGTTACATATTTGTCCATAAAACATTGTCAATATCATTTTAATCTAAGAACAACTAAATCTAGCTAAAAAATGTGCAAACAAACATGAAGGAAATAGAAATTTGTGTATCTGTACACAGGGTATATTATACGATTGTTTAATATAATATATACATATGCAAGTAGTTAAATGAACTTTTAGTAGTCTTAGCATCATCATTATCTTCCCTTGAATCTCGTCTTAGTCTTCATAGTCTTAGCATATATAGTATAATCTACAATTATATCAAATCATGTAAGAAACACTTAAGCGATTCCATTAAGATCATTATCTCAAACGGTTGCAGAAAATGTCAAGTTCACACATGTTTACTGGCTGGAGCCAGTGGCGAGTCGGTAAAACAATCGACCGCAGATCAGTATGCGCTGGGTTCATATCCAGGGCTCGCCCGTCACTGGCATCGCTTTCGAGTGAGGAAACTGACATTAACCTTAGCTTTTTTAACTTTTTATATTTTTACTTGATCTTTCCTACTAAATTCTGAGGTCTCAATTTAAATAGGCTATATCTCAGATTTTGAACGACATTCTAACTAAATTAATGTGTGACTGTTCTAATTTGGAGTGGTTAGGATATTTCTACTTTAGAGTGTTTTGTGTGTGACTGTATTGCCTATTATGTTACGGATTATAAGTAACTCTGGACTCCATTAAAGTGTACATAACACTGATTGGTATGCGATTCTGAAATATAAAAAAACTCTCTCTGGTTGTTCAAGGTATTTGTAGATTTGTTATAGCTATTGTAGTGTACACAATATTCAACCATATATAATTATGATCAAATATATAACAAACAGGATGAATAGATATATATTACATATATTATATATATATATATATATATATATATATATATATATATATATATATAAACCCATATTAATCCTGTTTATCTAATTTTAATTTTAATTTTAATTGTTTTCATCTATTTAAATTTTAATTTATTGTAATTTCAGTTTTATTATGAATTGATAACTTTTATTTACAATCTTCATCGCTATGCCCCGGCTCAAATTATCAGAGAATGAAAATAAACTTTTTTTCTGAATATATCCACCCATATTCTTTGATTTATGGAAGGAGATCTAGTGAGCTGAGAATAACCGTATAAGAACTAGAAGCAGCACGTAAACAACTGTTTCTTAGATACTCTAGGATAAGGAAAGTTAACAGCATGGCCAATTTTTTGGGTGATCAACAACGACAGCTTCATTCAGGAAGATACACAACCCACTACACGTAAAACGTCTATGATTCATGATCACATATAATTTTTTAAAAATCCAGTAAATGTGTAGTAAAAGCAAAGCCTAACTCAGTATTAATGTTTTATCTCGACAAAAAATTGAACATAGGTGCCTTGTGCCGAGGGTCTGACCAGTGGTTAAAGTATAAATTTTCTGTTGCAAGATCTAAAAAATATCAGGGCCCCTAAAATTTATTCCGCGCTCCTAAAATTTATTCCGGCCCCGAATAATCTATAGTAATCCGACTTTAACTAAATTGCTGTGGGATCTCTCTATTACCGTTATCTAAAATCAGAGGTCCCAGGATGCAAATCCCATGAGACCTGTATCATAAATCCCATGATCATACTGTAACCACGGGGTATGACTCTTCTATTGAGTAATTTATTCAGTAAAAAAGTGTCAAATATAACACCACCTTTAATACCTTTAAACTTTTTAAACCCCGCATGGAAAAGGATAAAAGACGACGACCCTCAAAATTTGTATGTTTTAGCTTTTGTGTACTTAGATTTCAGTCAAATTTAATTTCAAAGAAGAATATGCAGAATAAATGGGCAAATACGCTTAAGTATAATAAGTGAACTGAATGGTTTTGTTAATTCCTCCATTTGTGATACAAAGTAAAAAAGTAAAACTAAAAAGTAAACACACATTATATAGTGAAATAATCAACTTCATTGATATCTATCACTTTTAATACCACATGTTTAAATCATTAGGCTATTTAGATCATTTTCCGTATAACCAGTCCTGTGAATTTCCGAGATTTTACACTCAGATCAGTGCGACTGTGATTCGAACCCACGAGAGTTCACTTCACTTCAGGATCTGTCTTTTAAAACTTTGTGACGTTACCCCAATGCTATTGAGACATTCAAAGGTATAGCTAATTAACACATAAGCATAGTTAACATACGCCTAGTACTTACACATGCCTAGTTAACACATATGCTTAGCCAGTGCACTATCAGTTGTCAAACATAAAAAATCTTCATTGATCTATTCTCAATTATGTCCTAGTCAATATTATTGAAAATTAATCTCAGATGTTTACGTCAAATATCAAGTCGATCTGAAGACCTAGATGAATAGCTTCAACACAATTCTTTATTGTTACTGTAAAGAATTGTGTTGAAGCTATACACCTAGGTCTTCAGCTCGGCTTGATAATAGACGTAAACATCTTGGATTAATTTAAATAATATTAACTGTGACATAATTGAGAATAGATCAAATAAAATATTAACTGCCTCTTGATTTATATATATTAGACGATGTGACAAAGTAGACTAACGATTCAGCACTGTGAGGAGGCTGGGTGTTCTGGGTGGGGGGTCTACTGGACGGCGAGGTAGGGGGATCAACTGTCGGAGGAACGTATTCCTCTCCTGTTCACACATTCAACAATATTATGCTTCTCACTCTCTCCAATAATTTGCCAAGTGGCAGATCCATGGTAAAAATTACTTCTCACATTGTTTTAACGCTCCATAAAGAGCACTTCATCGAATGGATGAGTTAATCCATTCATAAAAGGCTAGCATTACACATTACTCACACCTTTGAATGAAAAATATGATTTCCGAGGTGGTTTTACTTTGTTTTCCTCAGTACTCGCTCAGATTCTTCTTATAATAAGTGCAGTTTACCGTTGGTCTATGCTTCATTGACAACCAGTCACAATAGGGTGAAGGGTGATATTTAAATAATATATTACGAATATAAAAGCAAATGACTAATAATTCACGCAAGTTAGTTCCTAGAATTTAGTTCTCTTAGTCACTGCCAATTTGCAGGCCATGGCATATGTATGACTCATCTACATATTTCTATCTGCAGTTTTTCTCTTCATATCAACATACGAATTAGCTAACAAATCATCCAGCACCTCAATTCTCGGTCTTCCTCTAACCTTCTTCTCTTTTATTCTTTCTTCCATTACCTCATTTTGCAAACCAATCCCTCTCAGTATATTTCTCAGTCTATTCTTTATATTGATTGTCTATTTCTATCAACCCTACTTAGCATTTCTTTGTTCGTAATTATGTCAGTCCAATTGTTTTCTTCATTTTGCTCCATAGTCTCAGTTCGAACGCTTCCAGTTTCCTGATAGCCTTTATCCTTAACGTCCATGTTTCACACCAGTACAGGAGCGTGGTCCACACTAAAGACTTTACAATCTTTATCTTCTTGGGTTTCTTTAAACCTTTTATTAGTAGTTCTTTCCAATTACTGAAGGCCTCTTTTGTTTGAGCAATTATGTTGAAAAGTTTTCTTTTAAGAAACTTTGAGCAACTCAAAACTGATTCACTCAAAAGAATTTTAAAACTTAATCTTAAAGAGAAAGGGTCCATAATGATGTTAATCACCAGATTAAAATTCATAGTAGATATATCAATGAAGGATATAAAAAAGTGTGAAATTATGAGTTCCAGGCACAAGAGCTCCAGACAGTGCATGCTGACTATAAAAATGCACGAGAAAGTTGACATCAGAGGAACAGAACTTCGAAAAGGTGATGTGAAACGAGCTCAGACGGACCAGAAGGACAGTAAAAGTGCATATTACAACAATAATTAATTATATTATAATCACAATATACACTGTATCTAAAAAACCTAGACATGCCCACGCTTGTGCATAGCTGCCCAAATTTAGAGCCACATGAATGCCACTTCGTACAGTTCACCTTGCATCAGTACTTAATCACCAAATGATTAAGGAGGGAACCAGATTGAGTGGTTGCTGTGGCAACCCAGAAAAATAGACGATTAGAATACAGACGACCATATATGGCAGCGGTCCATAATGCAAGGGTCACAGTGCAATACCTCAGTCAAACTACACCATTGTTCTTCTTGTCAGAACTCTGAACACCTAAAGGACTTGGCCTACACCTAATGGAATACAAAATTTGGAGTGTTCTTCATGACTATGTGTATATGAAGCGAGTAAGTGATGTCCTTGAGTTGAGAGAGCGTCTGGTAAAGAGAGGTCTGGTCAGAGTTAGGACAGGCAATCATCTATGAGGCCATTGATGGAATTGAATGTAGAAATGGACTGAAAGTCTGCATCCATGTCAAGGGATATCATTTCGAAAAATACAAAAAAAATCAATGACATGCCAAGATATTTGTTGACAATTGCAATATTTGCTTTTATAAAGTTTCATGAAGTTAATTCCGAAGTTATTGTTGATATAGCAACAGATAGCCTTGTCTTAGGTCCGGGCAATATTTTTTCTGATCTTATTCTAGCCTGTTCATCGCTTTATCTTGGTATAAAGTTTAACTGCTCTTGTTAAATTAGTTTTTAAAACATCCAATCTTAAAAAGTGTCTAGTTTTTTCCTCTGAGACGCATCGTGCAATATCTGTTTATCACTAGACTTACAAGAGATACATTTAGTCATAGAGAGCATGATCTAGAAGTGACACAGTGCTTTACTGATCTCCTCATTTAACTTTATTAACTTTATTTAACTTTATTTTAGCAATGACATTCTAAAGAAATTTTATTTCAATTTAAGAGCATAAATAGGTATATACATATATACTGATCCTGTGATTGGCTTATAAAAGAGACAATACAAAATGGTAAGATAGATACTAACGGTCACATCCTTTTAGCAGGCAAGTCTGATGTGGGTCATTTCCGCCGTTCTTACAGGGGATGCAGCAAATGCAGCTATGATCATGAAAACCGCAAAGCTTCGTATCCTCTACATTAAGCACCAGCGGAAAAAATCCTGCCATAGCAATTAATCAATTACATTAGGTCCTAATTTTCTAACGGCTTTTGAATACACATGTCTCTTTAAAAATCATAAATTTAAACACATACACATAGATAACACATAGATACTAGGCAGCTGTCCAGCAATCAGTAGTTCTTCCTTCAGTCAAGCACTGACATCAGACATCAGTGCTTGTTAGTTGCAGTAGACAGCTTACTGATACGAAACCGGTTCAACCAAATTAATTATAAACTTCTATGTTTATATACTACAAATAAATTTTCTTAGTCTGTTAGATCCTTTTTGTCATCAATTTTGGAGTTTATCAACTTACTGAGATATAAGCTAAATATTTAGTATACTAAAGTCAAAAAGCTGAAATGACTCACCAGCAGGACAAAGTCTGTTGTAGCATTTTCTTGGTTCATCAGCATCAGTCACGTGTGGGCATATATCAAAACCACTAGAGTCACAATGGCATCCTGTGCAATTCGACTTGTTACACTCAATCCTATGATCATCGATTTGCTGCTGCTGCTGCTGATTACACTTGCATCCAAGTCCAAGTATTATTGGTATACAACATAGCACTGTACATAGCACCAATAACTGTTTCTGAGTATGCTCCATCTCCTATAACATAAACATTTACAAAAATGCAAATTATACTGTATAAAGAACAGTTTTATATACAGCATATTAACAAGAAATTATATTCATCCTACAAGAGTAAAGCAAATAAAAGTAGAGCAAATAAAGGGAAGGGGAGGATTTAGGTATAAGTAAAATGACCCATGGGGCGAATTTTAGGAACAAAAAACTGAAACGTGTGACTTTAATTTTGCAAAATTTTGACTTCAATATTATTATTAGCAATACTAACCAAAATCAATATTAATAAGTTAAAAGATAAAAGCAGTTCCAGACTTGTGATTTATTATTATTAAGTTAGCTAACCATGTAGCGATAGGAATACAACAGAAGCGCTGTAGATTTATATTGGCAGTAAAAGTTATTGACAGTATTGTAAGAAGTACTCGACAGCAACGTTGTTGTCCTCAAGATTGCGGAATTTGTCTCGAGACCACTTCAGTTTTAGGTTTGGTGATGAGTCTAGTCGTCTTAGTAAATGTCTTAAGGCGTTGGTCTTGGTCTCGACCAAGATGTAAACATTACATTTAACACAGCTACCGCAAGTAATTCAGTCTAAACAACAATTTATTTGATATGTCCATTTTCTAGAAATGATTATAATTACTCTTTGTTGGTTTTTGAATTGCCTTTTAGTCAAAGAAATAATAGAAATAATATACAGGTATAATGACTGTTACTTCATCCAATGATGATGTCAGGGATGCCCCTATAGCACACATCAGTAAAGATCAATTCACTCAGATCAATCTGTAAAATATATATGCTGAGAAGTAAGGTCCTAGTTAAAGGCCATTCTGGTGAACAAAAAAGGTCACAATAGATAGTGTATGTCTATGATAGGAAGAAATAAGTCTTAAGCTTGTGAGAAGGTTGAAAGAGAAGAGTATGAGCAAAGATTAGATTAGGTAAAGAGTTCCAGATTGTGGGTGCCACCTTGGATAATGAATGTCTGCCCAATGTTATTAGAATATTTGGAGCAGAGAGAAGATTGGCATCAGTGGAATGAAGTAGGCCTACACGTGAGGAACGATAGCGTTCATAATTTTACCAATTTTTCCCCAGAAACATTAGAATGACTTATAAGTTATGTTAAGTTACTTTTAAGTTAAGTCTTTTAACCATTTCTTGTGTAACGTTGTAGGCAACTGCATGGAAATCACTATGGGGGGACTAATCATGTTTTACAGGGGAAATCTTCTGCCTGTAAAATGGGGCAGCAATATATAATTACCCTTCCCGCCAACAAACATGTCAAATGAGGCATAACTGGCCATACAGTAGGACCTATGATGTATAATGAAATCTTACTAATATCTCGCAAAAAAGATCTTTTTTAATATTTCAACAGGGATCTCAAAATTTACTAAAGTAAGTTAGCCTCTTAAATATTTGAACAAATCCATTTACCAAAAAGAATTTTAATTATAATTCCAAAACAATAAAGCAATGGTTTCCACAAATATCATAAGTAACAAGTTTTGCCTTCTGGAGAGAAATGGGAAGCTTTGCTAGCAATTATAAGCAATTCTTCACAAAAATATCTTGATAGAATAATCTTTCTAGGCATGTAGAGGAATGGGGGAATGATAATAAACCAAACATAAACTTAAACAGCACGCCAAACTTGGGGATAGGATTCCTATTTGTAAATGATTGCAATTTCAGTCAAAATGAATTAATTACAACTGCCTTTAATATACGGTAATATAATGTAGACCTACACATACATTCCAATCAGGGTTGGCAAGTTTTTGCCACTAAGTGGAAAAAACCCGCTTTTTAAATGGCAAAAACCGTCCCGGCAAAAAACCAGTTTTTGCCATGGCAAGAACTGGCAAAAACTGTCAAGCGGCAAAAACCCTCCTGGCAAAAGTTTTTCTTGTCTAAAACATAAAAACTAGTACCAACTACATTATATTGCAGTCCCATTAATAGGTCACACACAGAATTATCAAGTTTCTGCCAGCACATGTTGAAAAAGTAGCAGTATAACACCCAATAAGAAGCAAATCCCTGAGGCATAAATTTATAAACTTTAAAAACTAAATTACAAAAAGTAGCACACAGTGGTCAGTATATGGAATATAGTGAATATGGAAAATATGGAAACACTGAAACAGTTGATAGAGGTTTAACAAGTGACAAACAGTGAAGAAGGTGGCAGCAGGATTGACAGCCATTACAATCAACACAGCTCAGCAATTTTGAAACTACACTCATTGACAATAATAAAAATAACTGAAAGAAATCATAAAACTGCTAATAAAAAATCTATTAAGAGCCTAAGCTGTTCTATAATTAATACAATTAGCAGTAATTTTGTGTTAACAAGCAAGTTAAGTTACTGTAACCTAGAATTACAAATACTGTGAAGCAAGTTCTAAAGAATTAGTTTTTTAAAATTTAAGGTGAGTGCAAATTGATATTAAATGATTATGATTGTTATTGTGGTTATTATGATTGTATGTTAACATTTCTAACATCAAATTTAACTTATAAAGTATATGTTATAAACGATATAATACATTTACAAGCATAAAATATTTCTATTCCAGTCTTGGTGTTTTAGACGGTTTTTGCCAGTTTTTGACATGGTTTTTACCGGTTTTTACAATTGTCCTGGCAAAAACCTTTTAAAACCTTTTTTACCATGACAAAAACCCTATATATATATATATATATATATATATATATATATATATATATATATATATATATATATATATATCTAGGGTGGAAATTTTGTGGATATTTGTGGTATATTGTATGATATGATTTTTGTCTGTAATTAAATAAAATAATAGTTACGTACTGTACGTAATTAATAGTTACCATAGAATACTGAAAAATAGTGGATGTCCAAGGCAATTGTTTACAAAGATCGAGTTAAAGAATGGCAGAGAAGCCAACAACTAATTTTGCTGTTTCATTCAACAGGGTGAAAGCCGGGGGTTAACAATATCAGCTGATAGTTATATATTTATAGGTATAAAATAATGAAGTTGTTGAACATTTGTAAAGCCTTTGAACGAGAATGAAATACTTAGGAGCGCATCTATAGTCACATCTATCACATATATGGACATGACAAAAATTATTTGAAACGTATTCCTATTAATTGGTTGTATAATTCAATAATACTTATATAATCATACAAATATTATTTCAAATCTCTTAAAAGATATTCCCCTTTCTTTAGTTTCCGGAATACTGGAATTTGTATGCCCAAATGCGCAACGTTAGAATGTCTAAATAGCGTAGTGGTAACGTCATGAAGTTTTAAATGACAAATCCTGCGGTGAATGGAACCCTCGTGGGTTCGAATCCCGGCCGCGCTGATCTGAGAGTAAAATCTCGGACATTCACTGGACTGGTTATACGGTAAATGATCTAAATTGCCTAACGGATTAAACATGTGGTTTTAAAAGTGATAGATATCAACATAGTTGATTATTCACTATAATTCGTGTTTACTTTACAACAGTACAACATCTTGAAACCATTTAGAGGCATCTTGAAAGAAAACTGAAATTACACAAATAAAAAGTAAACAAGCATTATAGTGAAATGATCAACTATGTTGATATCTATCACTTTTTAATACCACATGTTAAATCCGTTAGGCAATTTTGTCCATTTTCCGTGTAACCAGTCCAGTGAATGTCCGAGATTTTACTCTCAGATCAGCGCGGCCGGGATTCGAACCCACGAGAGTTCAATTCAACTCAGGATCTGTCATTTAAAATTTCTTGACGTTACCCCTACGCTATTAAGACATTCTATTAATTACTATTAAATTACTATTAATTACACATGTAACAAAGGGGCTTTGTTTACCCTCACGACTAAATGGAGCAAGCTGGAAATTAAGTCGCTCTTGTTACCAAACTGGTATCGCTGAAACAACAGTCATGCCATATCTACCTTATTTTAAAGATCATTGGTTGTTACGTGCGTCGTTATAATCTTTGTTAATCATTGTTTGTCGTCTATATTATGCTGTTAAGGACAACAGTAGCACACTAATTGTTGTTATATTGTTCTTATGAAAGATAAATTTATATTAAGTTATAAGCAAGAAATTCCTGCGAGAGGTGCACAAATTATGGTTTAAACATAATTTGTGCAACCTTTATTGGGGTATTTTTTGCTAGATTCGTTAAGGGCTTTCGGCTATAAAATTTGTAAAAGTCTGGCAACCCTGCTGTTATTACAGGTGTTGTTTTGTAAATACATATATATAACATATAAAGAAATATTAAATACAAAGTATATACATAAAATATTGTTGGATAATTGAAAACTACATAATTATAGTCGATATGAGCCAATATTTTGGTTATTACTCTGACTCAGGGTCACTACATTCAGTCATATTTAATACCAGTATACCATTATCGTTTCTTCAACTGGCTTCTGAGTTTTTGACTCATTATTTTTTACGGGTACATTGGACCAGGAAGCACAGATGCTTGTTTAACGCCAATTTCGTCGTTCCTCTACATGGTTATTAGTAATCGTTGCCATTCTTATGGCGCATCAATTGCAACCGGCACCGATTTAAGAATAACCTTCCAACACCCTGGGATTTTTTCATTCAAAGCCGTCAACACTCAGGTCTTCCAAGGTGGTCACCCAACCATGTACTAACTGAGGACGATGTAGCTTAACTTCGATTATTGACGCATAACTAAAACAAGTGCGCTAAATACCGCCCTCAGAGTGCGTTAAATCCATCCATCATTATGATATAATAGGCCTTTTACATTCTGGTTCAAATTGTTTCTGATAAGTTTCAGTATCGCATCTTCTTAATTTTTATAATTTTGAATTGCACTGTTTAAATAATTTTGTGTTTCGATCATCGATTTTCACTTTTTTGTTTCTGAAGTTTTCTCTAATCTCTCGGAGATTAGAGAAAATTAGATTAGATTATACTGTATATAACCGACCCGACAAGGGGCTCATACGATAACGACCCTCTCCAAGATCTCGTCATTCGATTTTCACCAAATTTTCACAATATGTGCAGATTGTCATTAGTAGTCGGTGTGCAAAATTTCATGACTCTAGGGCTAAAACGTTTTTAGCTATTTAATTAAATAGTTTACACAAAAAGTTACGTGCACAATTTTGACACCAATGGCCTGCCCAGATCAGCTGATTACTTGTCTGCTGTCTGAACAACTTAGCTAGCTAGGTAGAGAGAGAGAGAGAGAGCCATGTTTTATTCAAAAAACAGTGCCTGATATCTGAAACACTATACTGACAAACATCGTGCACAAAAAATAAAAGGTGCAATGAACCTTACGTTATTTAATTAGTTATCCTGCATAGCGGCCACCAGTGAGGACATGGTCCTATCTTGCTGGCCACCAGTGAGGACATGGTCCTATCTTGCTGGCCACCCGTGAGGACATGGTCCTATCTTGCTGACCACCAGTGAGGACATGGTCCGATCTTGCTGGCCACCAGTGAGGACATGATCCTATCTTGCTGACCACCAGTGAGGACTTGGTCCTATCTTGCTGGCCACCAGTGAGGACTTGGTCCGATCTTGCTGGCCACCAGTGAGGACATGATCCTATCCTGCTGACCACCAGTGAGGACTTGGTCCTATCTTGCTGGCTACCAGTGAGGACTTGGTCCTATCTTGCTGGCCACCAGTGAGGACTTGGTCCTATCTTGCTGGCCACTGACATGCACAACAACTCAGATATAAGTTTAGCGCATACAAGTTAAGTTATCAAAAGTGTAAACTGACAAATAAAGGTATAAATACAGTATTCTAAAACATAACAAATCAAGGATTCCAAGTATCTAATTAGTAATTTTTAAGGAGCCTTTGAAAATTATTACGGTTTTGAATACATCTAATCTGTTCTGGTATACTGTTCCAGATTTTGTAGCTATTTAATGTTATAGAACAGAAAAATGCCAGATTGGACTGTAAGAATAGGTGGTTCCACCCGGTGGTGGTTAAATCCGATTCCGGCCTATTTGAAAAAATCAAATCTGGTACACCCCTAAATAACAGCTACTGTAGCTTTAATGTATAATGTAAACGTTCTTCAGTATGCATGTATATACATAGTACATCAAACGTTGAGTTTATTCAATTTATCCCCTTGGGATAAATTGAATATTTCTGTTAATTACTAAAAGTACTGATGATTTCTAAGTTAAATATTTTGAACTTGACTGGGAGTATACAGCTCGTTGAATTACTGAAACTCGCATTGAATTTTATTTCACTCCAGGAAATACTGGCTATCTGGAATTCTGGATTGTCTCCTGGAAGTTTTAACAATTTTATCAAAAATACTGATAGTATTGTCGATAATATTGTCGATAATACTGTCGATTATTGTCATCAACTATTCGCTATATGTTATTTTAGTTAATAGGATCACTGTTCTTGTTTCATGGATGGATCCTGAGGTAGTGCTTAGTGGTGTACTGAATTGAGGTGAATCAACAAGGCACTGGAAGTTTAACTGAAAAGATTTGAGTGTCAGTCATAACTTAACATAACAACAATTAGAGTGTTACAGTCATCAATGACAACATCGAGCACTATTCAGACAAAATCAAGCCGGTGAGAAAAAAAGTGATCAGAAAAGAATTCAAAAATAATGCGAAGAAAAAGTTAAGTGGTTTTTCTTGGAAAAATGATGGACTTGACAAATTCTGGAATGATTAATGGTTGGTACTGCACAGTGAAGAGCAGGTTAGAGATCATTACCGCATGTTGCTTAATAAATGTTTGCAGACTGTATATATTTGATGTAAGGCGCTTTGTAGTTGCCATGCTGTTTTCTTAAAATCTCAGAAATCTCTTAGGAATTTAATTTTCTGACTCTGTAGACACGATGTTTGTAGACAAAGAATGTCTGCTTATTCAAGTTCTGTATAAAAAATGTGGAAATCCTACAATAATCTATTTTTCTAGCATGGGTTATACTGAACTTGGGTTGTACTGATTCTGCTGTGCATCATAGCACAGCAGAATCAGTACAATTGATCAGAATGCAATTCAAACAAAGTATCAGCACGGCTGAAAATTTCACCTTTGGTTTTTGGTTTTGCTTGATTTTTAAATGTTATTATTAATGTTACTTAATATGTGAGTAATATTAATAGAATCTTTAACGTTGCATTGAAGTTTTGAATGTAAGATATCAAAATATTTGAAAGTAAGAAAAATTCAAAATATGTTGAAATTTAATAAAGTTAACAAGGTAAATATTGTTAACTGTAACTCTTCAAATAGATCTGCAACATAATTAGAGATACAATATATATTTGGGTTGCATTATTTAATTTTACCATATGTGCTTTTTTAAATACTATTTACTTTTTGGTTTATTGAACGTATTATGTAGAACAGTGATTACTAACAGGTACTGAGAAATCAGAACTTTGTAGTTGAACATATTTGTGAGTGGTGTTATGTACACCGTGGAGTACGCAGGAGGGGGTGGGGGTGAGAGATCATCGGGGAGGTGGGGTGGTTCACACCATGACTCCCCTGCCATGGATTACACGGGGGGTTATCGGAGCTCAGAGGGGCTGCGGGATGACGAAAGCCTACAACATTATAACAGGTATTTCCTCGTATTTATTGATGTAGACCTAAGTCCCCGACATCATCCGTGTATGAGGAACGGACGTTAAACCTTTGTTATTATTGTTAGTATTATATTACGACTAAAAAATTACTGAACGTTCTTGAATTGTTGGTTATCTATGAAATGTGTATTTTAATGAGGTTTGTAAATAATCTAAGTGTGTTTTATGATATTCCTGCAATCTTTATCAATCAGTAAAGGTGAGTCATTTACAATAACGATGCTTGTAGAATTAGGAGAATATCAGTTTCAAATAAATAAGTATTGAGCAATCGCGTGCAAACGGTTGTGCTTAAGTGCATGTGCGTGCGTGCGGGTTGATATATTGAAGCATGTGTATATGTTTATTGACTTGTGACCACAGTTGTGTGATAGTGACAGGTCGTTAACTGTGTGTGACTACTGTGGTTTATTAGGTCCAACGAAGGACAGCCTCAAGCTTTTGCTACATCTTCTTTCAACGAGTACCCAAATCAACGACTGCCTACCTCATATCAGTATCTTCCAGCCAATCAGCCGCGAGCAATGAGCTATGGGGGGGATGAAGGGTGGAGCGAGGAGGGGAGCGTTATCAGGGGCAACCCCCTCGATGAGAGATTTAGTGAGCAGGATGATGCTAGCGTTATCGCTGCGGTCACTGGTGCTGGTCGTCTTGGTAACCCTCCTAGCAACGTTCTCTATGGTGATCCACCTAGCAACGTTCTCTATGGTGATCCACCTAGCAACGGTCTCTATAGCAACCAGCCTGAGATGGAACGTTATAGGTATGCAGATGCTGGCAGCCCACCCCCCGGCTCTGTGGTTGAGGGAGGGGTGGCCCCTGCACGACTGAGGGGAGCTTCCTCCGTGGCCAGTCAGCTTGACTCTAAGTGGCGTAACCCTGACCTCAGGGAAGTCATTGACTTCCTGTCACATCGTAATGATGCCATTAAGGTTGGTAGCTTGTCGAGTGTTTCTTAATATTAGAGAAACATTAAGATGTATCATATATTAACAGGAGGGAATTAAGATGCATCTTTTGTTAATAAACTGGATGATCTTTGGGATGTATAATAAATCTACTGAAGCTGATGAATTTGTCTAAGTTAAATGCTGACCTTTTATAATTAAATATTCTGTGAAGGATTATTTTATCAGATCATCTGTGGTGGTTCTAGTTGCTGCTTAATTCTATTTCATGTCAAGTACTGCAGTGAGATATAAAATATAAATAAAAGTAAGTTTATGAAATATAAACTCATGAACTTTTCTAAAAACTCATATCCACTGAAGTTTTAATTTTCTACTGACGAACTAAGTTAGTAATTTATTCTAAGCATTGGTAATTTAGGGTAATTTCATTTCATTGGTAATTTCTGTATTGCAAAACCTTATGTTTCCATATATGCATTATTTAATTAACAGGCTAAGTTGGTATTTTTATTCTAAACATTGGCAATTTAGTTTCATTCTACTAGTAATCATATTACTTATATTTTTCAAACATAATACCTTGTATTTCAGTAATGTAATAGCTTATATTTCTGCATTTTTTGATATTTATTAACTTTTAAACTTTTTTTGTTTATCCCATCATAATAAACAGCAAATAATGCGTACTAACAGGCTAATGCAACCTATTAATAATTTAGCGTATTAATATTAATAGTGTATTAATATAAATGGCGTGTTAACATTAATGAGGCGTATTAACAGGCTAATGCAGCGTATTAATAATAGCGTATTAATATTAATAGTGTATTAATAAAATAGCGTATTAACATTAATAAGGCGTATTAACAGGCTAATGCAGCGTATTAGTATTTGCGTATTAATATTAATAACGTATTAATATAAATAGCTTATTAATATATATAGCGTATTAATGTAATATTAATGAAGCATATGAACAGGCCAATGGAGCAGCGTACCTGCAGCACCTGTGCTATTAATAGAAGCGTATTAATATTAGCGTATTACTATAAATAGCATATTAACATTAATGAGGCGTATTAACAGGCTAATGCAGCAGCGTACCTGCAGCACCTGTGCTACATGGACGACAACATGAAGGCTCAGACGCGGGCACTGCGAGGTGTACCAGTGCTGGTAGAGCTGGTCGACAGTCCCGTGGCCGAGGTTTACCGCTCAGCCTGTGGTGCACTGCGCAATCTGTCGTACGGCAGAGCCAATGACGACAACAAGAGGGAAATGGCTCGGTGTGGCTGTGCTGCTGTGCTAGCGAGGCTTATCAGAAGATCTAGCGAGACAGATGTGAGAGAGGTAAGTGTGCATGTGCGTGTGTATGTGCGTGTGCATGTGCGTGTGTGCTCAGTTGTGATGAATTAGCTAGAAGTGATGAATTTGAATATCTAAAGAATGATGAGTTTCTCTAGAATATCTAACGACATTTGAATACCTATATATCTTTCCTGACATTATCCTTACATGAGGAATCGGACGTTAAACCTCTATTATGACTATCATTTAAATGCATCACTGCAGTGGTTTAATGTTTTTTTTCTTGATTTGCTGGATGATTCATTTTATATGTGATTGTTCTCTTTTATTGATTGATTATGTGCCTCTTTTTTTCCGCATGATATAATTTTATACGGTTATTTAGCAAGGACAATCATTGATTTATTGATTGATTTGTTTGATTGACAGATTGCGTGTTTGATTGATTGCATGACTGATTGATTGATGTTATTGGCAGACAGCCACTGGTATACTGTGGAACCTCTCGTCCTGTACCGATGTAAAGAAGATGTTAATTGATGAGGCTGTGAGAACACTGGTCGACTCCATTGTTATACCGGCCTCAGGCTGGGATCGTATACACGGCACTACGAAGGTAACTGATATAACTCTATTTTTATAGCCATAGGTTCATTCCATGTCAACTGATCCAATGGTCCCCAGGTGACCATCTCAGATTTGCCTGAAATTTACACCATGTGAGGCAAAATATGTCTCTAGGCTAGATTTAAAATATTAATTAAATTGGTTCACCGGTTTTGAAGTTATGACGATTTTGGTGACCCCATCGTTGGTCGAATTTTGTACAAAAATCAAAATGCGTCTAAATTTTTCTCAACTTTGAAGGGCCACATCTCTGTTAGTTCTTATCCAGTGTGCAAGAAGTGTGTTCATATTCTTCATTTACACCACAGTATACTATATTTGTGGTGTAGATGAAGAATATGAAGTCAAAATTCATGCCACACATATATCTTGGTTGCTATAGCGATCCAAACTTGACCAAAAATGAAGGTCAAATTTTCAAAAAGTGTGACTTTGGGATGCTATAAATCTCATAATGTGTGCAGCATCTGTAGATTAAGTATATATTCTTATACAATGCATATAGCTTTGTGAAATAAGACACTTGGCAGTTTCATAAAGTGATTAGAATTTTCATACCAGTACCTCAAAGTTGAAATAAAATTTATCCGTATCCGATTTTCACCCAACTTCACCCACTGGACTACCCATGTTGACAGTTGATATGTCCATATTATTAAACTAAATGGATTTCTTGCATCTACTTTGTAAATATTTAGAATGAACGGGTTTCAAAGTTTTCTTTCATAAATTTCAAACGCATCGAAACTTAATGAAACATAAAGTTTGAGTTGTTGCAGCTGCCAAGATATACATGCCACATGAATTATGAGTATATATTATAAAAATTTAAATTTAAAAGAATTATATCAACATATTATAAAAGTAGCGAAAAGTAGGGTTAGCATGTGTGACCACACCTATACTTTAGAAACGAGGTGAGAAGCTAATTTTTCTACAGGATGTTGCTAACATACTAACCTGTAAATGGCATAAGTTAGAAGGATCTACTCGACTGTCAACATGGGTAGTCTGGTGGGTGAAGTTGGGTGAAAATCGCATACGGATAAATTTTATTTCAACTTTGAGGTACTGGTATGAAAATTCTAATCACTTTATGAAACTGCCAAGTGTCTTATTTCACAAAGCTATATGCATTGTATAAGAATATATACTTAATCTACAGATGCTGCACACATTATGAGATTTATAGCATCCCAAAGTCACACTTTTTGAAAATTTGACCTTCATTTTTGGTCAAGTTTGGATCGCTATAGCAACCAAGATATATGTGTGGCATGAATTTTGACTTCATATTCTTCATCTACACCACAAATATAGTATACTGTGGTGTAAATGAAGAATATGAACACACTTCTTGCACACTGGATAAGAACTAACAGAGATGTGGCCCTTCAAAGTTGAGAAAAATTTAGACGCATTTTGATTTTTGTACAAAATTCGACCAACGATGGGGTCACCAAAATCGTCATAACTTCAAAACCGGTGAACCAATTTAATTAATATTTTAAATCTAGCCTAGAGACATATTTTGCCTCACATGGTGTAAATTTCAGGCAAATCTGAGATGGTCACCTGGGGACCATTGGATCAGTTGACATGGAATGACCATTATGTAATGGTTTGATATTGTCAGGGTTCGTGCTTCTATATATATATATATATATATATATATATATAAGTTTTTTGTGTTTTCAATATGTTTATATTGAATTGATGTATTGTTGTTGTTGTCGCGCTTAGTGGCTTTAACTCTCTATTTTTATAGCCATACTGGTTTAATATATAGATATGTAAACTTATTGACTGATAGATTGATTGGTTGCAGGCTTACTGACTGATAAACTAACTACAGTCTTATTTATTGACTGATTGACTGATTGCAGTCTTACTTATTGACTGATTGCAGTCCTACTGATTGACTAACTGCAGTCTTACTGATTGACTGATTGCAGTCTTACTGATTTATTGCAGTCACAGCCTATGATGGAGCACTCGACGACTGTGTTCAGGAACACGTCCGGTGTGCTGCGCAATGTGTCGTCAGATGGCGTGTACGCCAGGACTCGACTGAGAGAGTGCGAGGGGCTGATTGACTCGGTGCTGGCTGTCATCAGAGAGGCTGTGAAAGCAGGTGAGAGCTTGTGACCTAGTCTACAAAATGCTATTCTCATTCTCAAAGTATTCTGGTGTTGAAGCGTTGACCCCTTTCGTCTACTGATCCACTACCCTCGTATAAGCACTTATCCTACTACCATATAGGCACCGTATACCATATGGGCACATATATATCATATAGGCACCGATGCCAATCTTCTCTCTGTTCTAAAAATTCTCACATAAAAGCAGAAGTTCGATCTCGAATTCTGCCTCCTAGTCTTCGCTCATTGTTCTTCATTTCTACTTTCTCTGGCAAGATTATGACGCATATCTTCCTTCCATAGAAATACTCTTTCTACTCATATCATCTTTTGATCATCGGACTGGCACCGTTTAAGATCTCGCTTCTTTTCAGCATTACTTCTCTTCAGTCTCTTTGCTTATTGATATGGAATGAATTGATCTGTAGTTTTATATGCCGTGGGAACTGCCCTGACATCATCCATGGATGAGTAGATGGACTTTAAACCATTGTAAATATTATTATTATTGTTATTATTATTATTATTTTTAGTTTGTTAGCCTGGGTATTGAGAATCTGAGGTTTATAAAAACTATTTGAGCAATACGTGCTGAATCACCGCCCGACAACTCGATGTCATCAAGCGGCTTGAAAGAATTGCTGCAGTAGACTGCATTAAATCTTTCCAAAGTCATGGAAAGCCTTTGCCAAAGAAAAGAGGTGTCTCGCTTATCGCCGGTTTGCTCTGCAATTAGCCTGCCTTTGCCAGTAGTTAAGTCAAGTTCATCGGGATTCATCGGGCCCATGGTTTCAATGGCCACCAGAATAACTTCATACCCTAAGGACAAATCATGGAACTCATCCATTTTCGTAGGGGCGACAAGTTCAGCAGCTCCACCAGCAGTAACTGAAGTTGTATTCAGGCAAGAGTTTGCCAAAGTGTCAATGACCGTGACGTTTCATACCTGGACAACCCGCTTAATTACTCCGGGGAAGGGATGCCCGGCTCGCGAAAGTGCTCGCCATACTATGTCATATATATTGTGATTGCAAATTGTGATGGCGAGACATTTTATCTGAGCTGCCGTTGCATTATTATTATTATTAACACACATAACGACACACTGGGTCAGGAAGCACAGATGCTTGTTTAAGACCCATTTCCTCCTTCCTCTCCATGGTTATTAGTATTCGTTGCCTTTTGATGGAGCATCAATTGCAGCCGGCGCGGATTTTAATTATAATAATTATTATTATTATTGCCCTGGTTAAACTGGAATTGAAGGGAGGATGATGATGATTATTATTATTATTATTATCACTATGCTTAGTTGGATTTGTTAACCAATAAGCTATCGCCTCGACTAGTATTGTTGTTGTTGTTGTTCAGGTGATATGGACAACAAGTCGGTGGAGAACTGCGTGTGTGTGCTGCGCAACCTGAGCTACGCCTGTCAGGAGGTCGTTGACCCTGACTATCTGCGCCGCAGACAGGAAATGGCTGTGGCCGTGGAGACGGGAGAGGTGGGAGAGGGGGGTAGGGGATGCTGGGGTGGTAAGAAAAAAGGGGGGAGTAAGGGTGAGAAGGGTGCAGTAAAGAATAGCGATACACTGGTGCCTCAGAAGTAAATAATTTAGTTGATTGTTTGTTTAATTCTGCTTGTTCTAGTAAAGTTTTAGACTGCTAGGTTTACCTTAGCGTATTTGTACTAGGTTGATCGCTGCTGTTGTTAATAATTTGATTGTTTTGTATTTAGATATGAGAAATTGATGTCTTCAAAAAAATAATTTGGGTTATGAATTTATTTAGTAAAACAACTGCACACACCTACACACAGCAACAGCAATAATAAGATCGTTGCAATCATCAATCACAACAATGAGCACTATGGAACCAAAGCCAAACCTAGGAGCTAAAACAATAGGGTCTTGAGCACTACAAGTCCATTATCCAGAAACCATTATCCAGAACCATTATCCACTAGTCCATATGTAAACGTTGTACACACATTATAGATTCTATGAAAGTTAATAGATCAGGCGTAAACATTGTACAAACATTACAGATTGTATGAATGTTAATAGATCAGGCGTAAATATTATACAGATATTACAGATTTTATAAATGTTTATTGATCAGGCGTAAACATTGTACAGACATTACATATTGTATGAATGTTTATAGATGAGGGATAAACATTGTACAGACATTACAGATTGTATGAATGTTTATAGATCAGTCGTAATCTTTGTACAGACACTACAGATTGTATGAATGTTAATAGATCAGACCCGCCACGTGGTATGGAGCTCTTGTGGCACACCAGTATCATACCTCTTTACCTCCAGCTACTCGACGGCTGTTCGAACCCTGAGACTTTGGAAGCTGCAGCAGGTGCTATACAAAATCTAGCGGCCTGCGACTGGCCCCCTGCGGTAGAGGTGAGAGGGATATTTTGAGCGAATAAAGTTTCTAAAATATTTTTCTACTCATAAGATTCTCAGATACTAGCTAATTTTACTAGCCATCATTTATTCCTATGATTTGTACAATGCTGATTAGATACACTATGTATGTAGCTAGTAAAAGCTAATGTTAACTTCTGTTTCCTTACTCGAAAGCGATTTCAGTGATGGGCAGGCACAGGATTTGAATCCCGCATATACTGATCAACAGTCGAATATCTTGCCAACATTGCCACTGACTGTAGCCACATCGTCACTGGCTCCAGCCTGGAGTACATTAGCTTGGACAGATATGCCATCAAATGTCGAATACTCTCCCTCTTTTTCTTCTTTTATAGCTTTTGCAATTAACAGAATATGATGCCTACAAATTAAAAAAATAGTATGTTAAGTATTTTTAAATCTACATTAAAATTTGAGAGGCTATAATTAAAATAAATTGTTGATACATCTTATCTGATGTTGAAGTTTTGAGCGACTTCTTCGCTAAAAGTATATTGTTGTGATTTGTGCTGCTGTGCTCAGGTGAGAGCTAATGTTCGCAAGGAGAAGGGTTTATCAATCATCGTGGATCTGTTAGACATACAGGCCGAGAGAGTTGTCTGTGCCGCTGCCACTGCTCTACGAAACCTGGCCATCGATGAACGAAATAAAGAACTTATTGGTACTTATCTGTCTCTCTCTCTCTCTTTGACTCTCCATCTCTTCTTTTGTCTATATTTCTCTCTCTAAATCATTTAAACTAGTCACTCTGGAGCAGTGGCATAGCCTGAAATTATCTTGGAGGGATACATCCCTTGCTATTTCACAGCTCAGGAAGATGAAAGAGTACAAAGACACGCTTCTGGTTCATTCTATAAAATCTCCCAGTATCTGGTTCATTCTGGCATTTTGGTTCATTCAATCAAATCTCCCAGTAATATTGAAATTCATTGCTTAGATTGTGTCTGCACGTTTTTTTCACGTTTTTTAACTATTTCTGGTTTATGTCACACTTCAGATAACTGACATTAAACTCATACGCATAATTGAAAATGGCTGATTTGCATATTAATCCGAAAATTATCAATTTGGCATTCATTATTGTTCTACTAGATATACTGTATCTACTACACTGTACATGTGTAGTTTTTTACTATTATTTTGACTATATTTGACTTTTGTCTTACAATTGTTTGGTCGATTGATGCTGATTGATTGACTGGCTTGTTATTGACCGATATATCGATTGATTGATGTAGGTAAGTATGCTATGAAGAAGCTTGTAGAGAAGTTGCCGTCACCACAGAGGCCGGGCGAGTTAGTGCTGTCCAACGAGACAATCTGCTCTGTAGAGTCGACACTGTATGAGGTCGTCAAGTCGAGCTCCACATTCGCTAAGTCACTGCTGAATGAGGGAGGGGTGGACAGACTGATACACATCGTCAGGTCGCCTCTAGGCATCTACAGTGACAAGGTATCTCTCTCTCTTGCTTCAATATATCTTAGTGTGTGGTTTCATTATTATACAGTCAATTGTTGTACAACTGTTTTTCGAACTTGCACGCTGGTTAGCTGCTACTGCTGTTTCGCTAGTAGGTTCTGCTAATTTTCAATTGTACTTGTATGTTTGGGTGTTCTTGCGTGATTGCTGGCTGTCAACTAGATAGGGTATATATATACCCTCTTTGATGACCTTGTATGTATACTTGTAGGTGTACTTCAATAAACGTAGTTCTCTCTCTCCCTCTCTCTCTCTCGCTCTCATTTATCTGTTTCTTTCTTTCTGTCTCTTTGTTTGTTTGTCCAAGAAGCCACTTCGTTGTTGTTGCTACTGTTGTTCTCTCACTACAAACATCACGTGTTAGACAGGAGAGCCAGCGATCAACTTTTCTCAACAACAATTTTCTTTTGAAATTCTGTACTGCTTTGGTTTATGCTTCAGTAGCACATGCATTCATTAGTGCCAGAACTTAGAGAGTAAAAAGGAATTTTCTAAGTAATTTTCTAAAGTAACTCTTTCTTGTTATTGCTGTAACTGTTGTCAGGTTGTTTGGTTTGTTACACAGTTGCTACATAAGATGAGAAAGTACATGTATGTTGTCGTTGTTGTTATTGCTATTGTTGTAAGGTTGTGAGATTTGCCGCTCAGCTGCTACGTAAGATGTGGAAGTACACGTATGTTGTTGTTGCTGTTGTAAGGTTTGTGAGATTTGCTGCTCAGTTGCTACGCAAGATGTGGAAGTACACGTATGTTGTTGTTGTTGTAAGGTTGAAAGATTTGCCGCTCAGTTGCTACGTAAGAGTGGAAGTACACGGATGTTGTTGTTGTTGTTGTAAGGTTGTGAGATTTGCCGCTCAGCTGCTACGTAAGATGTGCAAGTACATGTATGTTGTTGTTGTTGCTGTTGTAAGGTTGTGAGATTTGCTGCTCAGTTGCTACGTAGGATGTGGAAGTACACGTATGTTGTTGTTGCTGTTGTAAGGTTTGTGAGATTTGCTGCTCAGTTGCTACGCAAGATGTGGAAGTACACGTATGTTGTTGTTGTTGTAAGGTTGTAAGATTTGCCGCTCAGTTGCTACATAAGAGTGGAAGTACACGTATGTTGTTGTTGTTGTTGTAAGGTTGTGAGATTTGCCGCTCAGTTGCTACGTAAGATGTGGAAGTACACGGAGTTTCACGACGACTACAAGAAGAGAGGCTGGAAGCAGGCAGACTTCACCGCTGCCTCTCTTAGTACGCTAAGGTCACAGCCCCCCTCAGCTGATAGCACTATAAATAGACCTCGCATGAGTCACAGCACAACAACAGGGGCGGGCTATAATGACAGCACGATGATGATTGATAGGAGAGCTGGAGGAGTAGCCCCGCCTCCTTACACAGCTGAGGGTGGTGGAGGTGGGATGGGCGGGGGGAGCAGAAGAGCTTCTACGTCATCATATAGGGGCCTGAACTATCAACAACAGCTGCAACAGCAAATCATGCAACAACAACTGCAACAACAACAACAGCAGCAACCACAACTACAACATCAACAACAACAACAACAACTACAACAGCAGCAACAAGAACAGGAGAGGTTGAGAAGCAGCTCAAGGATGCTTAGCCCACCGCAACCACAACAGATTCACGGGGTTAGCCCCTCACCCCCAGGCTATGATTTGAGTTTTGAAGGGGGAGGTCCCCCGAGGTATGAGCCCCCGAGTCATCGTGGTTCTTACCGCGGGTCCACTGATAGACTGGTGCCGCGCGTGCAGCTTAGCGATGATAGAGGGATGGGCAATGAGGCATACCGTGGGAGCACGGAGAGTTATTTATCTCCCGGGGGCAATGAAGCGTATCGTAGTAGCGTAAGAGGCGGTAATTCTTACAATAATGCTGGTGAAAGCGAAGCGTATCGTGCTGATAGTGACCGTTTTTTGGTTACAGGTGGCCGTGATGCATACGATCAGAGGGGCAGTGAGACGTACAACGATACTACTAGGGGCAATGATCCATATCGTAATAGTATGAGGAGCGAGGAACGACATAATAACACTGCTGGAGATACCAATGCGTATCTTAATGGTATAAGAGTTAATGATGCATATGATGTAGATGATGCTTATAGAACCCACGGAGAATTGAATGAACCAATATATGTGGTTGATTATGGGGGCGGTTATAGGGGTGGGAGTGAGGTAGGTGGTTATGCAGCGGATGCTGCAGCATATAGAAATGGACCTGAAGCGGGTAGTTTTAGAGATGATGGTTATAGAAACGATGGAGGTGGTTATAGAGATGAGGCTGATGGTTTTAGAGGTGAGATGAGTGGTTATGGAGGAGCGAGGGAGAGAGGTAGAGATAGTTTTAGAGATCCCTCTTACAGGAGTCAAGATATGAACCATCGATTTGAAGAAATGGATCTAAGGTCCAAGGAACCTTTGTATGCGCACGTATCAAAGAATGAGCGTTATGGTGGAGATATAAGAGTGGAACCAGAACCATTGGGTCCTGATGCTGACTCGTGGGTGTAGAGTCAACAGTGTCATCAACAGCTATGATGTTGACCCCTGGGTGTAGTGGCTATGGTGTCAACAGCTCATGATGTTGACACGTGGGTGTAGTGTCAATATATCATGATGCTGACACGTGGGTGTAGTGTCAACAGATCATGACGCTGACTCGTGGATGTAGCGTCAACAGTGTCAACAGATCATGATGCTGACTCGTGGGTGTAGTGTCAACAACTCTTGATTCTGATTCGTGAATGTAGTGGCTACAGTGTCAACAGCTCATGATGTTGACACGTGGGTGTAGTGTCAACAGATCATGACGCTGACTCGTGGATGTAGAGTCAACAATGCCAACAGATCATGATTCTGACTTACGAAACCACAATCAGTAGGTTCAGGTGGTACAGATACTCTTTGATCCCTGGGTAATGAGATAATATTGTTTTTTCAATTTTGACTCATATCTCATATTATTGCTCCATTAATACATTTACACAAAGACTTATAAGCCTTATCAATTGCAGATGGATATCGTTTTAAGTTGACCGAGAAATTAGTGAGAAATTGATTGAGCAATTAAACGAGTGAGTAGTAGTAATCTAATGAATATGTGAGATAGCTGTGTAGTAGATATCAATTTAGTTGATAGAGATCTTGTTGAATTGAATGGTACATTGTGGTTATGATTGTTAGACTGATGCGCAGATCTTTCATATATTATTTCATCAGTTTACCAAATGCTCTTGCACTTAGTTAGAATGTGCAGCCATCGACCATTACTATGAAAATATCCCTATTTATCTTTAAATTTATCATCATTATATAAAATTTATTACAAAAGAGCGATATCTTGGTGTAAAATTAAAGATATTCCACTTATATCCCTCCTCCTAACATCATTGTTAACCGGGTTAAAAATCTAACTGCTAATTATGAAGTTACATTTGATTATAAGAGGAAGTTAACCCTTATGGGGTGTTCATTTATAAGCTAACACCATATAATTGTGCTTTTGTACTAAATTTTATCGGTTGATGATAAATATAAATAAGTGCGCTTTTTAAATTGTAGGTAAAAATGTGCAGTTTTTGTCAAATTTGCAACTGAAGACATCGTTATAATCTAAAACCTCTCCTCTGATAATGATGATGGCTTGAAATAAATCATGATAACTTTGAATTTGAATGATTATTCTCGTATAAGTAGTTAATATTTTTATCTTATCTAAATACTCTCTCTCTCTCTCTGACACTGATTTTATGCAATTTTACGCTGCTTTATAGTGAGTGTTTTTTATGTAATTGAATCATATCATGTAGAATCTATCAATGAATTTCTCTTTTATATATTTTAATATTGTTATTATGTTTGTATGAGATCTGATAATTATAGTGGAACTTTGACAGTTCCTATGCTTTCGTTCGTGTAAACATCCTGCTAATATTTTTGTACCGTTGTTGTTATTGTTGTTGTTATGTAATGATGATTACTTGTTGAAATCACACATGACTAAACATATTTATCTTAGGCACAGTATGTTAAAGTATATTGCAACACATTTAGCCAACAAATAGATTCAGTGTAAAAAATACTTTTATTGGCGTCGATACATTTCTTATGAAAGTGCTTGAATTGATGCTATATCTGATTTCACTCTTTAATCTTATGTATGCGAATCCCCTTTCCTAGGTGAATTCGTACTGTGAAATCCTTACACACTATCTTAGAAATATGACATGTGTTATATTAAGTTCGCGAAACGGAACCCTATTGTATATTACTTATGTTGATGGAGATTATGAAAGCAGATACCCTTAAGAGCCTAGAGGGCTGTTCGATAAAACAGTGTACTAGAAATATTTATCTTTCAAATTCCACAATTATTACGCCTTTGTTAGAGCCGATGTAAATGTAAAGTTGACTTTCCTTCATTTAGCACAGATATAGTTAATTAGTATCATTTAGAGAGTGTTATATATATATATATATATATATATATATATATATATATATATATATATATATATATATATATAGTTTGCTATTGATCTGATGTGCCTCATTCTTTAAGCTCACTCTACAAAGCTGTGTCATAGTTTGCACTATTTCAGTACGTATTGTCTGTTGATACTCAATTATCAACATGATGATGACTATTTGTTGATACTCAATCATCAATATGGCGATGACTGTTTATTGATACTATTCCTGATGGTTAAGTCATTTGGCTATGCACGAGTTTACCTGCCATTATGCCACTTATAGTAGCCACATGATGAAGGACACTATTTAGTGCCCGTTTTCTCAGATTCTGGAATATATGAAAATACCAATGATCATTACGCTGATGGTAAAGGTATTTGTACTATGAATTCCAGCATTTTAAGATTCTGTTAGAGACGATTCATCCGGGAAAAGTGTCGACAATGCAGTGTTTAGATAACATTACTAAATGTTAACAGCAACAATACGATTAGAGTGCTACTGTTGTCCATGACGATATGGAGCACTGTGGAGCTGAATCAAAACCTATGAGCAGAGTGAGGGGTCCATAAACGGTGCGATCCAAAATCCGGGAAATCAGTCGGTGTCATCATGATAATACGAATCAATGACATAATATTGGTGTGAAAGATTTCTCAATACTTTCGTTCAAATATTTTCAGATGTCGTCGTGGTGATGATTTAACGCCATATATCTGCTAAATTTTGGAAAACTTGTGTCTGAAATGATTTTTTTATTATTTTAGCAGTTTTATGAGGTTATTTCTGACTTGTAGAAGTTAATGAAGTACTGCCTCAAGGTCTGGTATAGCTTAAAGTAGCTTTAGACGAAAAGTATTTTAGTATGTACATGCATTTTTAATCCTGTAGATGTAACGCTATGACTTTTGATGCTGTTTGTTGCTGTAGCTCAGTTAGTTGTTGTTGCTCTCCTCAGTACACAGCATACGGGCTTGAGAGCTGCTTGATTAGCTCAGGTGTCGTTAATCTAATGGTGAGGTCGCCACGCTTTGTCTGCAAAAATATCACAACCTGACCTATTTTCTGTGTCTCGGTCATTTTAGCATTCGCCAGCTGAATACTAATTAATTATATGAATTATTCAACCCGCTAGAGTATGGTCGGTTTGATTAGTTGATAAATCAATCAGCGATGGACCCGCTAGGGTATGGTCGGTTTGGTTGGTTGATTAATCAATCAGTTATCGACCCGCTAGACTATGGTCGGTTTGATTGGTTTATCAATCAATCAGTGATCGACCCTAGTCTAGCGGGTCGATAACTGATTGAATTATATTGGTTTGGTTGGTTGATCAATCAATCAGTGGGAACTGAAAGTTTAGGTTCTCGTTATAATAAATATATCAGTGGCGTGCCAGGCCAGGAACCGCCTCGTGCTTATCATTCTAAAGGAGTACTGAGAGAATCTTATCTGATGAAATGATATCTCCCTATCTCTTTCTCTCTCTCTCTCTCTCCGTATCTCTCTCTCTCTCCTTATCTCTCTCTCTGTCTCCCTCTCTCTCTCTCTCTCTCTCTCTCTCTCTCTCTCTCTCTCTAGCAGTTAACCATACAGTACGTCTACAGAAAACTTTTCTCTATTTTTATTCGGGACTGTTGTTAATCAATCACGTGCCTTATATATTTATGTGTAATATGCTAGTGCTTTATTTAGTGCACTTGTTAATGTAACGACTCAGTCATGTAATACTTTTAGTATTTGTCATAGACTATTAAAAAATACGTATTGACTTTCTTCAAACGTAATATGACATGACTTAAATCATAACTTTGGAGCATAACTTTGGTTGTATATTAGTCTAAGATTAAATGATATTCAAATGACTGATCATTGAAGTTAAATCAGTGTACACTGTTTTAAATTGACGGAATATCGTAAATTTTATGTAAGAGTTTGTTGAATACTAACGGACTTGATTTTTTTAATTTTAAGGACTTTTCAAATACTTGATTTCATGTAATCGCTGATTTGTAGAAATCAGTCGATCAGCAATCAGTGTGTTAGTAAAAATCTCATTGTGGGGTAAATTTCTGCTGTAGCTTTAAATTAAATGTTTAGTTGGTAGCCTTGACGTTGAGCCGTAGTCATTTTGTCAGATTTGTTTGAGTTTCCGTGTGTAACTCTTTGATCTTTTAATAAATAAATTATAATGCTTTAGCTACGTACTAGAGCTGTTTAGTACTATAAGTGTGCGAAAACAGGCGCGCAGCTACGCATTACTTTACACAGCGATTCAAGCGTACAGAATATCAAATGGTGACTAAACAGTAGTTTACGCAACTGTTGATGTTTAAACAGTTGATTATCTCACTAGTAAATACGGTCATAAGTGTACTGTTTGTTCCATACAGTCCACTATTTGCGGCCGCAATAAAGTTTGACCGGATTCGGGTTAGCTTAATGCCTGTACCATTTCTTTCCGTCTACAGAGAAAGAAATCTGAAACCTGACATTGAAATTGTTCAACAAAATTCATATCGGTCATATCATGTAAGGAGTAGTTTTGTGACATTCTTTAAACAGCGATGGACCTAATTTGTGCACTTGTGCTAGTCGCCGATGTCTTCACTTCGTGTGGATGAACGTTAATCACGGGTTTTCACTTGGAAGTAATTATCGTGTGCTAATATCGTGAAGTAATTATTGTGTGTTCGCCTCTTGTGTAACTGGAAAGATTGTTATTTTTCATTAGATCTGCAAAATATTGCTAACATTTTTATATTAGCCTTAATGCCTAATTTCCTTCGTTCGCAGATTTATCAGATTTTAAGGTTTTCATGTTTAAATTTCCAGGTCACTATTTTGACCGATATTCGAATTCTTGTTCAGTTTAACTCTGAAACCAGAGTGCTAACCATTGGACCACAATTGTCATACTGAATACTAGTGTACAGCAGAGCGTGTAATTTGTTTCCGTATAAAAAAATGATGCTATCAGATACGAGCCCAGTTATAAATAGAATCCTGGGCCTCCTGCTTAACTGATAACTCTGCTATCCTGCTGGTTGGAGCCAGTGGCGATGTCGGTAAAATATTCGACCGCGGATCAGTATTTGCGGGGTTCAAATCCTGGGCTCGCCCCTCACTGACATCGCTTTCGAGTGAGGAAACTGACGTTAAAATTAGCCTTGCCTTAGCCTTATTCAATCGACTATATAAAGCAGTTCCGTTCTCGTCTAGTTCTGTATTGTTCCGGCACTAAATACTCATCTACAGTATGTACTTGATGCTACTGCAAATCGTTGTTTTGCATCGTCTGTGTTTCTATATCATAAATACTCGAGTTATCTTATTGCATTTATCATTCACTGCGGCAAGGTCTCCGTTAAGCTACTGCATTCTTTTCTACGTATAGTTATTTGTCATTCCGGAATATTTTACTGGATGTTTCGTTTACAATTCAGTTGAAGTCGTTGATCTGTTGCATCCGTAATCATAATTAAAAATTCTGATTTTCTTGTCTATTTTAACTTTTGCAGAAACGATTTGAATGTATGAATAATTAGAATCTAAAATGATTTGATTGTGCAAGTGATTTGAATGTAAGTACGGTACATGCACATTCAAATCACTGATACTCATGATGCAAAAGTGATTTGAATGTGTGAGTTATTTGAATGTATAAGTTGTTTGAATTTAATGTATACAGACTCCGAATATTTTTCGTCTGTCAAGACTTTCTGGCGTTAATGAAACTAACGGCAGACTTAATCTCTGATGCACTTGTGAGACTATGTAATGCGCGCCATTGATTGCATGATTGAACGCTTTTCTCTCTTAACGGAAGCCCTGATGTCTATTGCTGAGTATTGTATTTTTACTTTACATTTCCTGATGATCAACATTTATGTGAATTTTATGCAATTCTTCGTACAGCTCATAGATTTACGTGCCTGTAATATTTGCTTCGTTTGACTGCATGTGTGTTTTAGAGCCGCCGATTTTATAGAGATCAATTATAAAGTAATAAATAGAAACTATTTCTGCTATTAACTTTGTCAAAAAGTCTTGTTTTTACGTTTCAGTTAAAGACCTTTACAAAAATTATTATATTAAATTCCATCGTGTATTCCATCGTGTATTCAATGTCCTGAAATAAGAAGAAAACGAAAAGTCGGTAGTAAAACGAAAGGAAATGTCTACTATGCATATAAGGATATTTTTGGGTTCATAAGACTCCCACAATATTTTTATGAAGATTTTTCAAGATTTCTTTTCTCATTTATGGAATATTTTTATACATAATGGTTATTATAATAATATATATTATAATAATTATTATTATTATTATGTATCCACTATATATAACCTAAAATACAACTTAAAAAAGCTGCTTCACATGTTGAGCTTATACCCAGATCTTATCAATATGCGTTACAACGTACCAACAAGCATATAAAATCTCAGTACACGTATATGTGCACACCAAAGCTGTTATTCATCCATTTACTCACACATTCCATATACTGAACAGCTCAGCTTTTAAAATCTCTCTGAACAGGTACATCAGCTAATATAGCTGATATATTAACTGATTTATTAGCTAATGTATTAGCTTATGTATTAACTGATGTTTAACAGGTGTATTAGTTAATGTATTAGCTGATGTATTAGCTGATATATTAACTGATGTATTAACCGATTTAGTAGCTAATATATTAACTGATGTATTATCTAATGTATTAGCTGACTTGTTAGCGAATATATTAGCTAATGTATTGGCTGATGTATTAGCTGATCTTAACTGATGTACTAACCGATGTTTTAGCTGATATATTAACTGATATATTAGCATATGTATTAGCTGATGTATTAGGTGATATATTAACTGATATATTAGCATATGTATTAACTGATGTATTAGGTGATATATTAGCTGATGTATTAGCTGATGTATTAGTTGATGTATTAGTCGATGTATTAGCAAATGTACAATTATGCACTTGCTAAATATAATATAATTTGTAAACGTAAGCGACTTCAATAATAATTAAGAATTATGAAAAGTGCATGGTTCTGTAAAATTGAGAGTAAAGAGCAATTAATCGAAACAAATTCAAAAGATATCAAATGAATTAACACGCAACATTAAAGTGCTTTCACTGAATACATCAACTGCAAGACAAGCATTGAATGCTTGACATTCGCTCGTTTGATATTCAACAAAATAAATCGGCGAATTCTAGACTATTCTTTATAGGTAGTTAAATGATACACATCTCTTTTATCGACGCACAGTGTTTATCACCTCATTACTTATCACTCACATCTAAAAGTGGCCACACACGATCAAATTTATCTGAACAGATATCAGTTCAGATAAATTTGACGGATGCCACACACGGTCAAATTTAACTAACAGATATCTGATGAGATATCTGTTCAGATAAATTTGATTCGTCCACACACGGTCAAATTTATCTGTTCAGATCTCAGATCTGAACAGATATTTTGGCCACACGCGGTCAAATCTGCAGATAAAACTGATGATCGCCCACACATGGCCAGATTTAACTGTTCAGATATCTGATCAGTTATGCTAATTAGCTGTCAATCATTTCCAGACTGCAGCGCGCGTGACTGGTGTTGTTATTACTACAACCAATCAATATAGTTTTGAGTTATTTAAACTACTAATTTGAGAGCTACCCATCCGCTGTTTGATGGTGGCTGTCCAAATGATCATTTAATGTCCAAAAAGTATCATTTAATGTCCAAAAGTATCATTTAATGATTTAATAGGTTGATTTTTATTATTTTTTTATCTCAATTTTAAATTATAGACCTGCCTATTTTGTTTGCAAAAGTTCACCTATTAACATTATTTTTATTTAAGTTCACCATATTTCACAGTTAGTCTGTGTTTTTTCAGTGGATTGCGCGTTTGAATCCAGGCCAATTGCATCCGAGGCGAACACTCTAACCGTTACGCCATATCAACCCAATACTTCACTATCAATACAACAGTATAATATAATACTAGTTTTAGTCTATACTCCCACATGGTAGGTATTTTGCATCATTAAGTATGCTGTATCATGGTCACTATTTAGTTGATATTTCTGCATCCTCGTATACGCAAAGTCTCTTATATGTCGAAATTATTTGGTGGAGCATCAATTTTGCAGCCGGCGCGGATTTAAGAATAAACTTCCATCACCCTGGGATTTTTTCCTTCCTAAGCCGTTAACACAAAAAGTACTAACCGAGGTCGGTGTAACTTAACTTCGATAATTGACGCGCAACTAAACCAAGCGCGCTAAATCCCGCCAAACGGCCTGCTTATGAAGTGTTCATTACTGAGGGAGATTGTAGAACACTATATAAGTTGCGCATGCCATTTCTATTGTTCAGAAATATAGTAGAGATTGACTATAAATAAAATTATTATTCTTTGTTTATAAAATTGTAATTTGTTTAGCGCAAGTGTTTAATATTGACATTTTTAAAAAATCCATCTAGAATCCCGTATATCCCTTTTCGGGGTCGAAATGAAAGGGTCTAGACAGGAAATGGAACATTGAGGTCGCGTATATATCGATTTGACACCACCACGTTTGCACGATTATGTTTTTATTTTTTCACGTCGTAACGCAGTCCCGAACTAGCTTATCTCGTTCTAGAGGCGAGCTCTTTATCACTGCATCACTAGTCATTCAATTTATATTAAAATCAATATTGAAATTTAATAATGATATTTAATTCGGTAACGCTTATCTCTGTATGTCAAAAGCATCATTGTGATTTGTAATACTTTTATTTGAATTACTCAATTAAGAAAATTTCTATTTAGAATGCTCAAATTAAAATAAGTTTAGGCCGACAAGTGCGCCAAAAGTCTTTGTGGGCGGGACAAGTCTTCAGATCTGAAAACTGTTGCCCACACACGATCAAATTTATCTGTTCAGATATCTGAACAGATATCTGTTCAGATAAGTTTGATCAGTTAAATTTGATCGTGTGTGGAGAAACTAGGTCATCAGTTCTCTCCTCAGTTTTAAAATCTGACGCGGCCACACACGATCAAATTTATCTGTTCAGATATCTGAACAGATATTTGAACATATGAGTTTGATGGCAAAACTGATCGTGTGCGGCCACTGTAAATAAGTACAAGTTAATTCAAATATAATGGCAAGGAATAATCCATTATTTGTCTTCAGTAATCTCCTTAAATTTATGTTTTAATTTCTTTTCAGAAAACCATGATAAAAACCGTCTCTGACTTTTAAAAATATAATCACGCAATTCTTCATGTCATACTTTCAGAATAATTCAATTATAACTGCAGTGGAAGATAACTATGAGGCACATAGCTTTTGTGTAAATAACTCTAATAATAACACTTGCCTAAATAGAAGCCACTAATTTAATACCTTCATACAGAAATTACTTAAATTTATGAAATTTGAAAAGAGAGAGAGAAAGAGAATGAGAAACAGTGAGTAATAGAAAGAGAGGGAGAGAAAGAGAGAGAGAGAGAGAGAGAGAGTACAATAAAGAGTGTGAGTAAAGACTCAAAATAAAAATTGGTATAATACAAAATCTATATTTTTCTAAACCCCGTAGATTAAATGGAGTATCTGCTTGCAACGGTTCCGCAGAATGCCGGCTTCCCAATCCTAGTATCTCGTGCAGCAAGTAGCTCTTGTTTCAACTATCTCCTTCTCTCTCTCTCTCTCTCTCTCTCTCTCTCTCTCTCTCCTAGCATTGAATGACTCTGTTCCATGCAGCAACCATTCAACCTGGATCCTCGCTTACTTCACTTTGCTTGTTTACATTCAGTTCACACACTATATATTGCGCGTAAGCTGAGTTTAAATTATTCAATGCGAATAACTATGTTACTTTCACAATTAGATAAGATTGTTTGGAAGACAGTACTAAGTCTAATAGCTTTTATGCTGGCAAAAGTAGTCTTAATGCCATAATACCTAACGGTTTTTAGCTTCAAAAACTAAACCAAACAGTTAAATAACCAGGTTGATGCTTGCTATTTTAAGCTAGGTAGGTAGGCCTATAAAAGCCTAGGAAAGATATTGAATAGGAGTATGCAGCTTTGCGTATAGGATCTGGATCCATCGGTGTGTAGTCAGGTAAACTGCAGGTGTTACCTCATTTAAACAGTATTTAGCTCACAATATTTGATGATTTATAGATTTCGTAGTTGCTAGGCAGGCTCACTGACTGAATTACGTTCGTATCAATTTAAGAAACTAAAACCTAGATACACTGGATTTCGCTATCTTAGTCTAGGATGTTATAATGTTATCAATATCCAATATTAATCCAGGAACAGTGATTGTATATCACTATAGGCTACGTGTGCACAGTCTAACGGCATTTTCGTGGTCTACACCTCTCCCAATCAGTCCTATGGTTTCTCTTTCGTTTCTGTACACCATTTTTATATTAAATCATTCAGCTTCCCTTTATTCGGTCTGCCTCTGGCCCTTATGCCTCGTAATTACTTTACAATCGTTAATTATTGCACTACATTTTAAACGTTTTTGTATTCAACTCGCATGCTTGTTTTCGGGAGAATTGAAAATTGACTGAAGCTGCGTTAATTTCGTGTGAGAAAGATATTGCAGAGAGTACAGTAAGATGCGAAGGGTTAGGTGCCGTGCTTCACCCTGTCCGCGCTCGATCAATAATTCGTCCTACTCGTTTCTTGTCCTAATATTAGTGGTCATACCACAGGGATTTTAGCCTTTATCAACGTCTTCTAATTTTCATTCACCATTTTTAAAGCCCTCTGCATTCAAATTAACTAAATATAAATACTACATGAATGGTCAATATATTTGCGTTAACTGTCATGCTTATTAATATGTTAACTACATGTTACATAGCTTCTGGTGATTCCAATTTTTATGTAGTAGATTGGAAAAGTAAAAATTCTAATGCTGACTGCATATTTAGATAGAAAATACACCTGTCTTTCATTTTATAGAAACTTCAATACGCTGTTTTTAAATCCACCAATATGCTGTGACTGTCAGCCATTTAGTATCTTCTTATAGATGCGATGCCGTACATGGACGTAAAGGACACACACACGAGGTACTATGTTTCTTGGATTTACATTGTGTGAGATTCTCAAATGTACAGTGTCATCGGAGTTTGTGACTGATGCCAATCAGTAAAGAACACCTTACAGCTGCTTGTTAAATTGAATAACTGTGATCATCTTCTTCTAGCAAGTGCGGATTATAAAATCATCATTTAGCAAGTGAGGATTAAGGAATTTGTGAATATCTTGTGTGGATTGAGGCATTTAACGTCTAGCTAGTTTTAACAGACTGTTTAATATTCATCTAGCTTAGATTGTAAATAGACATCTTATAGTTAGTTTGGTTGGATCACTGCAATCATCTTCAAGTTATGGATTTAAAGCGATCGGCATCTCAGTTGGACGAGGAAGCGTAAGTATAATTAATTAAATTTTTATGAAAATTGTATTTATATTATGTATTGCATGAAATGCAATGCATGTTATTTTTAATCGTATCTTTTGTGATTTAAGAATATTCTTTCGAACGGAAACACGGAGGCATATCACGTTTATTGCTTTTTGAAAAAAAATCATAGTTTTTGTTTTTATTAGTAATCTAAGAAAACTTTCCAATCTCGCCTATACTGAAGATCGTTCCTCTGTATGAAACATCAGATTCAAATAGTGAATATGATATTATACGTATACTGTATAAATACATGCAGAATCTAGCATAATGTCTATTTTTACTGAAGCTCTAGTCGAAGATATCTCGTGAAACTGAAATCTTATAAGATTTCAGTTTCAATCTTTGTTGGAATAATTTTAGAGCGTAAGAGATAACGGAGTATGAATAATTTCCTGAAGGCTGCAACCTAGTGTATACAGATGTATACATATATCATGGCAGAAAAATTAAATTAAATTAATTATTGACAAAACGAATTTTGAAACGTGTACCTTCGTATGAGGCTATCATGTTAGTAGAGTATAACTCCTTGGCTGGCTGACTTATTGTATAAACAAAGTTTTTATTTGCAAAATATAGACAGCAGAACGTATCAACAAGTTCTATAAACAAATTAAGCAAATTCTATAAACGAATTGCATAAATTAGTTGCATAAAGCAAATTTATAAATAAAATGAGTAAAGGGATTTAAGAAGAGTGTATAAGCGGACCGCTGAATGATCTGCTGTGCTTGAGCTACGGTTAGATATATGACTAACACCTCCTACTATCAATAATTAATGTCATTTCAGTTTCAGAGCCATATTAGGTTAAGAAGCATTGTTTGTTGATATGAAAGAAAATCTGCGTAGAAATAGAAAAGGTTATTCTATAGTTTAATGCAATGCCTTAAGAAGTTTAATAAATGCATTAAGAGATAGAAATAAGTGTTCGAAAGGACAAATTCTAAGTGGAGGTTTAAGAGGTCATATAAGAGGTCATAGAAGGCAGAATGGAAGGAAAGAGAAGCAGAGGCAGGCCGATATTAGGTATATTAGATGATTTAAAGATCCACTCATATGTGGACAACAGAAGACTGTAGAGAAGAGTGGAGGCGTTATGGGCCATAGGCCTGTCAGTAGGCAGTGCATTATGAGAGAGAGAGAGAGAGAGAGAGAGAGAGAAGAGAATATAATGCCTACATTTTGTAAACCGCGTGTAAGGAGTTATTAATGATTTTCCAGTGAGTTGATTTAAAATCTTTGTACAATATTATACCCTTATTTCAAGCTTTTCTTATTGAAATCTGCTGATTCGATGTCGACATCCTATCCTATCAGGTCACTGGATCAGTTCATGCCATTATTCGTCCTATTCATTAGCGAGATAAACCGAAGTTTAAACCTCAACTGCGGTTTAAACTACGGATTAGTCACACTTCGGTATTCTGTGAGCTTAAATCGGGGTTTACTGTAAGTCGTAACTGCGCCTCTCTTTTCGGACATTTATGCATGGAAAACGTTCATACATGTAGCTTCCAATTCGAGCGGTTTTAATGTCAAGTAAGTAGTCTGTTTTGTTCTTTCCTTCACGTTCTGAGTTAGTAACTAGTAACTAGTAGTGAGTTATAACTAGTAACTAGTAGTGAGTTAGTAACTGGTACCTAGTAGTGAGTTAGTAACTAGTAACTAGTAGTGAGTTAGTAACTAGTAACTAGTAGTGAGTTATAACTAGTAACTAGTAGTGAGTTATAACTAGTAACTAGTAGGAGTTAGTAACTAGTAGTGAGTTATAACTAGTAACTAGTAGTGAGTTAGCGACTAGTAACTAGTAGTGAGTTATAACTAGTAACCAGTAGTGAGTTAGTAACTGGTACCTTGTAGTGAGTTAGTAACTGGTACCTTGTAGTGAGTTAGTAACTAGTAACTAGTAGTGAGTTATAACTGGTACCTAGTAGTGAGTTAGTAACTAGTAACTAGTAGTGAGTTATAACTAGTAACTAGTAGTAAGTTAGTAACTAGTAACTAGTAGTGAGTTAGTAACTGGTACCTAGTAGTGAGTCAGTAACTAGTAACTAGTAGTGAGTTACTAACTAGTAGTGAGTTATAACTAGTAACTAGTAGTGAGTTAGCGACTAGTAACTAGTAGTGAGTTAGTAACTAATAACTAGTAGTGAGTTAATAACTGGTAGTGAGTTAGTAACTAATAACTAATAGTGAGTTAGTAACTGGTAGTGAGTTAGCAACTAGTAACTAGTAGTGAGTTGGTAACTCTTCTTCTTCAGTGCACTGCCAAGTGGCAGGTTCAAGGTACATATTCATACTCAAGGTCTGCTTTCTCGTTCCATAAGAGCACTCCTTAGATCAACAAGTTAATCCATTCACAAAGTCTATGCCTTATCCATACCTTATGTAGCCCATAACTTGGGAAAAATCTGGCTTCTGAGGTGGTTTCCCGTTACCTTCTTGGTAACTCATAAAGTGAAAAAGCTAATGTTAAGCTAATGTTAAGGTTAGCTTTCTAACTCCAAAAATATGTCAGTGACGGGCGAGCCCGGATTTGAATCCCGCACATACTGATCCCTGGTCGAGTATCTTACCGACATCGCCACTGGCTCTAGCCAGAAAGCGTCACAGAAACGTCTTAGATACAGTTGCGATTAATCAATAATTTCTTAAAGATCCTTATCATACATAGCGAAAAATTAAATCTTCTTATATGTATGTTGATTAGCTGCAAGTTAGTAAAATGCGATCATATAAATGAGCGTTTATATTCATATTTAAATATCAGATATTTCATCTGGTGTCAAGCTACTAACTAGATGAATGCCTACGGCTTATAGGAGACCGTGCTTCATAAGTATTGCACGACTGGTCCATGGAACTGATCCTGTCGGGTTTACAGTCGCTGGATGTTTTAGTGGATTGTATTGCCTCAAAACATTGTTCAATGGTCAGCCTGGATCGATATCGCTTACAGCGGAAAGAAGAGGAAAACTGGAAATGCTGTGAGCTTTGAGAGGTCGCAACGAAATAGATAGGAGTGAGAAATAATGCTGGGGGCGGGAGGAGAGAAGAGTGCATGTAGGTAAATAGGTCTATGTAACTCAATGAACTAGTCAGAATTAGTTAAGCATCAGCTAATATTAGCTGCTATAGCTAAGACTAGTTAGAATAGCTTTGTGAACAGCTGTTATATAGCCTGTTAAGGGTGCACGAATAAGTGTGGCAGATACTGAGTAGCTCTGTACAGGCAACTGATGCAGCTAAGTGAACCACTGATGTAGCTATGTGAGCAGCTGATGTAGCTAAGTGAGCAGCTGATGTAGCTATGTGAACAGCTGATGTAGCTATGTGAATAGCTGATGTAGCTATGTGAATAGCTGATGTAGCTATGTGAATAGCTGATGTAGCTATGTGAATAGCTGATGTAGCTATGTGAATAGCTGATGTAGCTAGCTGTGAATAGCTGATGTAGCTATGTGAATAGCTGATGTAGCTATGTGAATAGCTGATGTAGCTATGTAGCTATGTGAGCTGCTGATGTAGCTATGTGAACAGCTGATGTAGCTATGTGAATAGCTGATGTAGCTATGTGAGTAGCTGCATATTTAAGCTGTTCAGTTTTATAGCATATTCACAGTTTCAATTTTTACTTTTGATTGATAGCTTGTAAACTAACGCTTATGATCATAGGGCTTTAACCTCTCTTTTGAAGATTCTTATCTTTAATCTTATTACAATATAATCAATCTATCTTTTCCCATTAGACGAACACTCCTGCAGCACGCTTATTAGGTGCACCTTGTATCAACTGTACGTGCAGCAGCTGCAGTAGCTGCAATAACAACTGTAGCAGCTTAATCGTGGGGCGATTGAAGAAACTATAGCATTGCAATAGCTGCATCCTCTGGCGGCTTCAGTAGCTGCGTGTTTTACTAGATGTAGTTGCTGCATCCTCTAGTAGCTTTGGCAGATGCGTGATCTACACTTTGTAGTAGATGCATCCTTTTAGAAGCCGTAGCAGCTGTGTGATCTGCCAGTACTAGCAGCTGCATCCTGTAGCAGCTGTTGCCATGTCTCGTGCTACTCTAATATGCTCAGCTTGTGTTTGATGAATTTCGATTGAAGAAGCAGTGATTGATCTACAGATACTATTTATACTTTAATATAAGACGAGGTGCTGCTACATAGCACCAGGACTATAAGCTACCGTATATTGTGCAAATGGTCCTATTTAAACGGAAATTCGATGTAATATGTTCTCTGGATGATAAATTGAGACTATTTATTATAGTATTTGTCGGCACTTGTTTTATGATGTGTCTGTTGGAAGTTTAACAGACTATTGATTAAAATTGTTAATCTATGCTTCAAAACCCCGCTTCGTCCGCTAGTACCCTTCCTTTGACTGACTACCCGGATTTTGGCTCGCACCTTTTATGGATCCCTCACTCTGCTATTCTGCTTTGATTTGGTTCACATTGCTTAATGTTGTCATGGACAACAGTAGCACTCTAATCGTATTGTTGTTGTTGGTGTTCATAAACTAATTCTGAGCTGTATTATATGTGGTTCTGTTTGATTTCCTGGTGGCATGTTATGTTTTATAAATAAGTTTTTTTCCGAAAGAGTTTGACACAACTCTCGAGATTATTAAATATATTATACATTAGATAATTTAGATTATCCCAGTATAGACACTTATCAGGTGATTTTATGCCCCCGGGTCGTCTATGATATAGTGTGATAAAGTATTGAGGGGATATTGTACTGTGTATGTTGAAACATGAAAGATAGCTCTTTAGGGAAACAGCGAGAATAAAGATCGCTGCAGGAGACAGCTTAGAGTGTAACGGATGAACTCAGTCCGGAGTAGGAAATCTTGTAATTATTATATCCTGAGACATTTGAAGGCGCATTGAGCGAGTTGAACTAAAGAGCTGAAAGCTTAATCTCATACGACTAAATTGATTTTCTCTTTTGATAGAAAAACCTGCTAGTCTGTTTTAATCTAAGGGCACTAGTATTAGACCTAAGGGCTTGTGTGTTTATGAAAATGAATTTTGTAACATCTGACACAGGGTTTTTCACCAAAAGAACTTTAGTTTATTGGTGTCAAGACAATCATTTTATTATACTGTAATGATTGAATGGAAATTTTGCTTGCACCATTCTCTTAAAATATTATCTCATTCTGATCTGCCGTTAGCTAAAATTCTAATTCTCACTATAGGTAAGGTCTATTTTCATCAGTATCATAATCCTTGAATCCCAGTTCAACTAATGTCAGGATCCATTCGTTTTAGAAAATTGTTCCAGAATTTCTGAAACCTAGGCGCTCATCAACCGAATGCCCTTTCAGACGTTTGTTTGGATCTTAGTGCTTTGTTGCCTTTTACAACACGTGCAATCTACAAATATACATGTATTTTAAATAAATAATTTTGGTTTAATCTGATTGTAAGCTTAGTAAGTTGTCTTTGGTGCTATAGAAGTCTCATGTCGCCTTGATTTGATGTGAGAATACGTAGGAATAGAATAGGAAAAAAGAATAGGCCTATCTCAAAGGCTATCAGATTGATTTTCGACCAAAAGCTACTTTGAATCTGTTGTTGACTGTTGGCTGGAGGCTGCTGGCTGAAACCACTACCCGACTGTTGGCTGGAATCTATTTGTAAGGTTATAAAAGCCCAGAGACTGGAGTTGTGTACGTTCATTTCATTGTACACGTTGACGCTTTTCAATCGGTACGCAATTATATGGAAAACATATTATTATACCACCTGAGCTAATAGAAAGAAACAGGTCACTCGATCTATGACTGAATTACAAAATCACAACAAATTACACGTTATTTTACTTTGACGGCATGCATATATAAGTAATATTGCATTCTGAACTTAACATTCTAATTGCTTTATGTTTTATGTATGCCTGTGGATTTTCTGCGTATGCCAGATTTCATATAATAATAATACACTGTCTACGAGTATATTGTGTTTACATACAGTATGTCCAGCGTACGTCACATGCTAGTAAAGAAATAGATAAATAATAAATCATTTGTCACTGTTAACAATTTAAAATACGCATCATCTTTTCGTAACACGTAAGATCCTTCGCCACTATTTAGTGTCTACATTGTATAGTCTGAGATATACTGACGCGTTACCCTTTTGAAACTGTATTTTTATTTACATTTGTTAAGTTTTAAATAAACAAACGCTATCGTAGATTTCCATAAGCAACTGGTTCAATGCAAACGAATTTGTGTCAGTTATGATCAGTCAAGATTAATCATGATTGATCTTGACCATGACCAGTCATGGTCTGTCTGTCATAATCTATCTGTCATGACCAGTCATGGTCTGTTTGTCATAATCAGTCATACCCTGTTGCATTGAACAATCTATCGAGCATAAAAATGAACAAACACAATTTGGTCGGTTGGAACATTTATAAAAGTCTTCGTTATACGCGATGATGGGCAGTTGCAGTAGCACATTGGTGGTTATTGGCATGGATATCGTACATAAACATCACAGGCTAGACTAAATAGAAACACTTTCCGCAATTACGTAATTGTGATGCACTTTCAATGAAGCAATAAGCTTATAAATTATCATTGATTCAATCAGTTGATGGCATCCTAATTCATTTGATGTCTGCACCTGTAGGTAAAGTACGAAAGAGTTTTTAAAATACTCTACTCAATTGTGGACAAGAAATGCTATTCTACATTAATTGCCTAACCAGTGCAGGTATTATTAGTATTGTTTATATTCTTCGCTTCCGGTTGTCGGAAATTGATCATACTGTATCGGTCTTGCTTCAGATAGATTAAATTCAAGAATGGAATGAGTCAAACTCTGGCTAAAGGACCTAGTCTATCTATATACAGTGTATAATCAAAGACGCCACTTAGCAGAAGCTGGGCCTGTGCCGATTACGTTAGGCTGGCGAGGAATCGGACGTTAAATCATTATAACCCCAACTCATGAAACTATCAATGCTGATTTAATTAGAGATCGCTACAACAACAACAACTACAGAATTAGAGTGCTACTGTCGTCCATGAAAACATTGCGCTCTGTGGTACCAAATCCAATCCGAAAAGCATATTGTGGGGTCCAAAACGGTGCAAGTCAAAATGCGGAGAATCCGAAAGTCAGTTCGAGGAAGGGTATTACTGGAATGGAGGTCTACGTGTTTTTACGCTAGATAGATATGCAGCCTTTTCAATTTATAGGTTGCAATTAAAAATCTCAGGCTGCACTCGTACTTGGTTGAAATATCGTCGTCAACGCGCTAAACCCCGAAACTGAAGCCAGGCTGTAATTGCTTACATTGTGAGTCATTTAGTAATTCAGTGTTGAATGTTTTATGATGTATATTACCGATATAATGTGATAGAGTTACTGAAAATTACCCAGTCGAGCTTTTCAATCCTCCATGGACAGGAGTACATCACTAGCAACAATGAAACGTTATTAGATGGACTGAGTTGTGGGATATGTTGAATATTTTCACGAGTTGTACTTAACTGCACATTAATTATAGCAGTCCAGTCTAGTAAATAGTCGTAATGTGGCAGGGAGTTAGAGAGAGAGAGAGTGAGAAAGTGAGAGAGATAGAGAGAGAGAAAGTGAGAGAGATAGAGAGAGAGAGAGAGAGAGTGAGTGAGTAAGTGAGAGAAAGAGAGAGAGGGAGAGAGAGAATGAATGGAATAAAGAGAGAGAGAGAGAGAGAGAGAGAGAGAGAGAGATAAGACGAGCTAAAAAAAATATAAAAAATAGAGTTAATGCAATGGTATTTGGTTTTGGTTTTCCCTTTTTCTGCTAAAAGATCTTCAAGGCTTTTATCTGATTTATCCAAAAGAAATTAATTCTCGATTTACATTTATTTCCATTCCTTATATTTTTCGCTCTTAATGTAAAGTCTAGCAGAAGGTCCGCAGGACAGAACTCTTCCATATGAAATTCTAACTTCAAATCTATTTCTCACCTTTATCTTCTAATTTGTTATTAAATCAACTAATATTCTTTGTCTAGGTATGTCTCTAACTCTAAACATTGCATCATTCCTTCTATTTCATCTTTCTGAGTTGAGCCGTTGGCTTGTTGGATAGTCGTTCGACATCGGATAAGTATGTGCAGGGTTCAAATCAAGTGCTCTCCCCATTACTGATATTCTATCGAGCAGAAAAATTACGTTTAACTTGGCGATTGTTTATTACATATTTCAATAATCCACATCGCATCGTATTCAGCTCTTCATTTGACTTTTAATCTCATTTATTAACGGTCTATAGGCATAGACATTAATTTCACCAAGAACTTCCTTATTCTAAATATTTCGTCCAACATTTGTCTAATCTTTCTCCATAACCGCATTCCAAAGCTCTAGTTTCTGGACATCTTCTTTCCTCGACGACCTTGTTTCACCTCTGTTCAGGCGTGTCGTCCATACCAATGTTTTAACAAACATTATCTTTGTGGCTTTTAAAATTCCTTTTTAACCTTCTGTCAAATATCTTACCGACATCGCCATTGGCTGGAGCCAGCGGCGTTGTAGGTAAGATATTCGACAGCGGATCAGTATGTGCGGGTTCAAATCCTGGGCTCGCCATGGCTGACACCGCTTTCGAGTGAGGAAACTGACGTTAACATTAGCTTTACTCGCTTTTTTATTTTTCTTTTGTTAGAAGTTATTTTAAATGTAGCAATCAAATTTTCACCCATTTGCTGCTAAAAGGCAGGTTCGTGGCACGTATTTCTAGCCACATGATATTATCATGTTGAATATAGAGCTCTCCATCGATCAACTATTAATCTCATGACAAAGACTAGTCCTTTTATTGATCGTTACAGAAGCCAATACTCGAGCATAGCAAAGAAACTATAATTGTAGTTATTTTACTTTTAAATATTATAAGTTATTAAGGAAAGGCTGGAGCCAGTGGCGATGTCGGTAAGATATTCGACCGCGGATCAGTATGTGCTGGGTTCAAATCCTGGGCTCGCCCATCACTGACATCGCTTTCGATTGAGGACTCTGACGCTAGCGTTAGCTTTACCAGTTTTTACCATACGGATGAAGTTTACATGCATGTTTATCACTTTTCTGAGATGTTTTTCTTTTCTTTTGAACAACTGTCGTTAAATAATAATATATAAATTCCTGACATGTCGATGATGAATGAAATTGACAATTTTTTCTAAAAGCTGTATAAAGACAATATATTGCAAAGCTTCGCTTTTCAAGCTTTTGAGTAGAACTACGTAGGGCCTATGCATTGTATTCACGCGTATGATTACATGTTACAACAGTATCTTATTACTCTATATCAATAATTAAACATTTTTATTTGCATCTGTCACTCGTAGTTTAAGCTACTTACAAAAATGCTGTATTACATATCCACAGCAGGGCCTAATAAAAATTACTTGAAATACTCAATGGTAAGTAAGTTAGTTCGACATACATCAGTAACATTATCAATAACTATTATTCGATTTACGTATTATTGTCATTGGGGAAAAATTTGGTTTTGACAGTTATCATTTAACATGCCCGTGTTTTGCATTTTTCTAAAGATAATGTGGATTCACCAAGGCCACATATTCTTTGTCTGAAGCTACAGGGATAGCAATATCTTATTCTCTAGGACGACACTCCTTATCTAATTTCATCGCTTCATTTACTTTCAACGGAGCGAAGTAATTCCTTTTTCCATGCTGCTAGTTGTTCTTCTGCTGCTGTTTGAGTTTTAACAAACCTCTGTGGCTGATACCTAATATTATGATATCTCTACAGCTTTGTTTCTTTGTGAAATTAGAATAACAGTAGATCATCTTTTCGCGTTTCAGTGCTTACTTTAGTGCACATGTAGGTTGGTACCACGTATGCACAATAACTCTCTGATATAATCTGTACAAATCCGAGCCGCTTTAGAAAGTATGCTTTACTATTCCGAGTAGCCGTTATTGTAGTTTGGTGCTATATTTTCTGCTATCGTATGACAAATTTGCTTTAGCTTTTTGTTTCTGTTTTTCGTTATTGTTGATTCCATTGCTGAAAATTTTAGGCGCTTATGATAATAGTGAAATTTAAGTTATTGCCTCTGTTTCCGCTTTCACAATAATTGTGAACTCACTTGTCCAACGTAACTCAATGATTATCTCTTTTAGTGCAATGCCTACTGGCAGGTCCAAGGTATATAACGCCTCGTCTCATATCAAACTTTTCCGTTTTCCTGGTATGTCCACATACCTGGTATGGCCCCCTATGCCTTCCTCAACTTCGACTAACATTTACAGGTCAGGGGCTTCATTCCCTGAGAAAACAATACTGCTTATTCAATTATTAACCGACGCTAATTAATTCCTATTTTCTCAATTTTTATCAACTCGTCGAGTATAGCGACAATACCAATTAATTACTGTACGTAATAAATGAATTATGTTTTGTTTATCAGCAAGCTGGCTTCAAGACAAACAAATGAAGTTAAACCTTGATTGGTATGCAACCTGATGTTGTGCAGTTGTTGTTGTATTCAACAAGCAGATTTTGTTATTAAAGTTGCTACTGAGTATAGAGGTCAATGTTGCAGGCTGACAACAGCTTTCATTGGCTGATGTTGTTAGTGTTGCTACTGAGTATAGAGGTCAATGTTGCAGGCTGACAACAGCTTTCATTGGCTGATGTTATCAGACCTCGTGATGTTTCTAGAGCAGCTAATCCAGCCCATCAGGGTAAATGGTTCCATACAGCACTTAAAAGCTTTGCCAAGTTCTAATGACATGGCTAGATTCATCCTCTATCTCACTTTCTCTCTCTCTCTCTCTCTCTCTCTCTCTCTCTCTCTCTCTCTGTCTCACTCACTAAGTCTCTCTCTCTCTGTCTCTGTGTATGTCTCTCTCTCACTCTCTCTCTCTCTCTCTTTCTCTGTCTCTCTCTCTCTCACTATCTCTTACTATATCTGTCTCCCTCTCTCTCTCTCTCTGTCTCTCTCTCTCTCTCTCTCTCTCTCTCTCTCTCTTTATCGTTTTGAAATATTCTGCAGTCACACTGACAAGTTACATGTGTCATTTCGTTTTTACGTACTGTATGTAGTTCATGAGACAATAAATTACGATTCAATAGTACCAGAACAAAAACATGATTTACGAAAATTGCATATTATCCAAACATTTAATTAGGCATATTAACTAGCGACATATTATTAACTTTGACTATAACAACTTTATTATCTGTGTATTACTGCAAGTACAACTGCATGTTTGACATATTATTAACTGTAGACCTTAACTCGACCATTAACTATTGAAATATTTAAGACATTTTAACTTAACTGTACATGTAGACATGTTAATTACAGACATTAACTATAAACATGTTAGTTAGGCATATTAACCATACACATGCTAATTACACATATTAACTATTGACATGTTAATTAAACATATTAACCATAGACATGCTAAATAGTCATAAGAACTCTAGACATATTAATTAGACATATTAACTAGGCATTTCCCTTCATTCGGCTTCCAGCTGTAAATGGGAAATTTTAATGATTCTAATATGAATTGAACAATTTCGATAGATGAACGACGAATTAGTTAACCATTAAAAAGACTTTAATATGTTTCTATTCTATTAGATTGGATAATTAAATGATGAAATTGAATGGATATAGAACATAGTTTGGGTGGGTAGTCGTCATCATACTTCTTATTACTTACATGTATATTAGTAGCCTGCATCGATTGGTTCCAGCATACTATACTGTCTGCCGCCGCAATCCGTTGACCAGCGCACTGATATATGCTGAGACGGAGTTTTAAGAGTTCACATGAATAAATGAGATTTCGATGTAATCGCTGACTATAAATGTCTCGCATAGAAGTATCATAGCCCACGGGAAATGGGCGATGCTTGTAAGAGAGTGTGTAGTTTAAAATATTTGTTGGTCAAATTCTTCCTAACTTTTCATCCAATCAGTTGCTACCCAATCGTGAACCTCCTGTAAGTAAACGTTGATGAGTAATTGAATGATCTTCAAGGACTATTGCCATTGTCTTCCTGATGCTCTTTGTTCTCGTGTCTTTCTTGTATGTAAGCAAAACTCTAAGTGTGTTCCTTAAAACAAAACTCAAACTGTTCTCCTTTATGCAAAAATCTATTTGTGCTCTTGTAAGACAAACTCAAATCGTGCACAAAGAGTGGTTTTGATTCTGCATTAATAGTGATATAGCCAGCACAAAGACTGACTAAGATTTCTGCATCAATACTGATACACCCAACACAAAGACTGACTAAGATTTCTGCATCAATACTGATACACCCAACACAAAGACTGACTAAGATTTCTGCATCAATACTGATATACCCAACACAAAGACTGACTAAGATTTCTGCATTAATACTGATATACCTAACACTGCAACACAAAGAGAGGTTATAATTTCCGCGTTAATGCTGACATCGACTCAAAGCATCAGTGAATATGCTGAGAGAAATTTAATCAATCACAATCAATGAGATTTGGTAGAAGAGTTCACGAAGCATGAACAACCTGGACCGTATTGACAGTCGATCCTATCATTATGGAAAATAATGACAATTATTTTCAACAATACAACACTCTTCGAGACACGAGAGAAACACTACGGTGGTAGTTAAGTTACCGTCGTCATTATGCGGTTTATTGCAAATAGTGAAATAGAATTCGCTAATTATCTGTTTTATTTTGTTTATATTCTTTTCAATATAGAATTTACAGGCAATGCCGATTTTTCAACACCTATGAAATGAAATAAGCTTTATCACATACGTATGGTGTCAATCTGGCCTAGAGCCTCTGCGTGGAAAGTAGAATTATGAGAGAAAATTATTTACATATATCGGTTAATACTTTCTATTTTTCTCAAAAGTACCCCAACAAATACTTGAATCAAAATTGTCTCAAAATCTTTATCTAATGATCTATTTCAAATACAGTAAATTGAATTGAACATGTCGTCTAGCGGAGAAGGGGGAAATCGTCTCTTAAATCCCAATTTATTTTAAAAAATATTCCGTATAGTTACAGACATGTCATACGCATTTGAAATAGAGTTTCCTTTCTTATTGTTTAAAAAAAAATAGTTTCCGTAATTTCCTCCTTCACCGACATGATTATTAGTAATCGTTGCATTTTTATGGCGCATAAATAGCAACCGGAACGGATTTATTAACTTGCCAACATCCTCGGGAATTTTATTATTATTCAAAGCTGTCAACATTTTTCGGTCTTTCAAAACGGTCGCCCACAAAGTACTAACCGCGCGCAAAGTGTCTGTACTTCTAGCCACGTGTACATTTTTTCATGTGCAACTCTAGGACTGTATAATATATATGAATTATAATAATAATTATAATAATAATTATATAATAATATTAATTATTTATATATTATAATTATTAATATACAGGGTGCGCATTAAAAATATCCTCCTAGCACAATTGCGATAGCCTAGTCAATTCTTATTATTTTGCCTTGAAATTTTAAGGTTCTCTTGTGGAGGAATTTAGCCACAAGCTGACTAAATTTTGTAAAAATATTTTTAAGTTATCCAAGTTTTGCGAAAAAATTGATTTTTTGCATTTAACACGTAACGTAAAACGTCAATTAGAATCAATTCCTTTTCGAAAATGTACTGACCCTGAAAAGGCCGTTATATGATGACGCCTCTGATATTGTGCTACAATGTATTACACTAACACTATTCTACCGAAACTGATTGAAGATTGCAACAAGTTAAAGTCAAAAGATTTAATTTTTCAACAGGACGGCGCGCCGGCTCACACTTCACGTCTTGCGCAATACTTTCTTGTACAATACAGGCCAGATTTCATAAAAATGGATGATTGGCCTCCCAATTCTCCAGATTTTAATCCACCGGATTCTTTGTCTGGAGACCTATGTTGGAAAAGTATCGTGCTTTCAAGCCCAAACCCAGACACACAATAGAATTAAAGGCTGTTCTTCAAGAGATCTGGAAAGACCTACCACAGCAGTCCATTGACAGCGCAATTATATCTGTAAGAAAAGACTTCTGACCAGCATTAAAGCCCAGGGCGTTCATTTAGAGCACACATTGTAGCACAATATCAGAGGCGTCATCATATAACGGCCTTTTTCAGGGTCAGCACATTTTCAAAAAGGAATTGATTCTAATTGACGTTTTACGTTACGTGTTAAATGCAAAAAATCAATTTTTTTCGCAAAACTTGGATAACTCCGGTTCCCATAAAAATATTTTTACAAAATTTGGTCAGCTTGTGGCTAAACTCCTCCACAAGAGAACCTTAAATTTTCAAGGCGAAATATAAATAATTGGCTAAGCTATCATAATTGTGCTAGGAGGATATTTTTGTAATGCTCACCCTGTATATCTATATATATATATATATATATATATATATATATATATATATATATATATATATATATATATATATATATATGTATGTATATATATATATATATTATTGTAGAATATTAAAATACTATAAACGAGTTTATTATTATATAATAAATTATTATATTATAATGTATTAATATTATATATATATATATATATAATATTATATATATAATATATATTACTGTATTTAATAATGGCACCATTAATATAAAATTAATATAATAAATAAAAAATTACAAATACAGTGCATGCACTAGCATTGAAAGGTTGTGAAGATGAGTATTTGTATTGGCCTTAGTGTGGAGCAGTGTGTGTGTGTGCTTGTGTTCGTGTGTGTGCGTTTGTTTGTGTGTGTGTGTGCCTGTATGTTTATGCCGATGAGGATGCAGTAAGAATTACACTGGAGCGAGTTCAATAGGACTTCAACCCTCCGCGGATCAATAAATTTTGTGCGTGTGCTTGTATGAGTGTGTGTGAGAAAAAGTGTGCGTTGT